>OX377622.1:137203932-137326432 GCA_947397865.1 Polietes domitor | reverse complement strand
GAGGCTTACCGATTTCATAAAATCAGGAAAAATTGGAAATGAAAATAGGTATTTTGTTAGAAAGAAATGTACATATTTCTTTCTAACAAAATACCTATTTTCGTCGTTAGATTACTAATATTAGAGTACCCAATATTTCTACACTCATTTTGTAAATATAAGTACGATAATACTCAGTGATATATACAATTAAAGATAATAATGGTAGCTATCAGTATTGCCAATTTCGCTTTCATATAGAAATAGTGGCTTTCATATAGAAATAGTGGCAGTATCCAAAATGTTGATTATTTTCGAAAAAAAAAAATTTTTTTCATAAAAACATAAAAAATAGAAAAAAATAGGAAAAAAAATTTGTTTTATTTTTTAATGACTAATATTATAACGAAGAAAATGTCTACATAAAGGGTGATTTTTTAAAAGCTATAGAAAAGTTTTTCAAAAAAAAAAAAACACATAAAATTTAGAAAAATGCATGAAATCTTAATTTAATGTTTGAAGATTATTTCATGCAAATGTTGACCTTGACTGCGCCTCAAATGGCCCATCCGCTTAGTCCAATTTTGACATTTCCACGTTTTTGAGTAACAGAGGCTCAATTGCTGCGAACGGCGACGAATAGATAATTGATGGTCATCATTAACACTGGCCGATACAGCAGCGATATTTTCTTCAGTTCGCACTCTACTTAATGTCCAACAATGTAAATTTAGTGCGAAATTTAGTCACAATAGCCCGAATAGCCGCTTCAGTGGGTCGATTAAACTGACCATAAAATGGAAGCGCGCGATGAACTTTCTTAACAGAGCACGCATTTTGATAAAAAAATTCAATAATTTGCAAGCGTTGTTCGTTTGTAAGACGATTCATGGTTACATTATAGACCAAACTGAAGATGTTTGGCAGTGAAACAAAACACGAAACGTGCGTCAGCTGTTTAAAGCAGTGTTGCCAAAAAGATAATAGCTAAAAAATCACCCTTTATAAGGCCCTTTAAATTTTGGTTTTATTGGAAAGGTTGAACTTTGTCATTTAATAATGCAACACAATATCATTCATATGACCACGACTGGCTCGGCGGTACCTCATTCGATCAACCAAATTTTTCAGTACAGCCCAAAATCCGCAACGAACAGTGACTCGCTGCGGATGCATTGGATTTCCAATAGTCACGTGTGTTTTCTCAGAACCCCATATGTGGCAAGTTTGCTTATAAGCATATCCACCGAGATGAAAATGAGCTTCATGAAGCCCGATCTCTTCTCGAAAATTGTCTTAAATTTACAAATTTAAATTTCTTACAGTTTGCTTTAAGGACTCACTAGTTTAGAAGTAAGTTTTTAATATTTCACAATTTCGTCCCAATTTGTAAATGTTAATAAAGAACCTGAAAAAATAAAAATTTAAGTTGTTCTACCTTTAAAAATCAAAGTAAAGTTTTAATGGCCCAACTATTATTTGTGGGGTGCCCGAGGCAACCATTTGAATGAAATTATTTTCCATTATTAACCGGAAGGATTGTACTTTCAAATAAAAAAAGAAATTTGAGAAAATATTCAGTAGTTTTTTTAAAGCATTTTCAAAAAAAAAAAAGTTATTTGTTGAAATATGTGGTTTCTAGAGCGGAAAAAGTAAATCATAGGAGACATTGGTATGGGAGCTATATAAGGGTCCGCTATCTAATTTTTTTTTCAACTATTCATCCGTTGGACTATTATTTGTGGGGTGCCCGAGGCAGCGATTTGAATGAAATTATTTTCCATTATTAACCGGAAGGATTGTACTTTCAAATAAAAAAGAAATTTGAGAAAATATTCAGTAGTTTTTTAAAGCATTTTCAAAAAAAAAGTTTTTTTGCGGACCCTTTATTTGAAGAAATTCTGTGGCTCTTATTGTAGAAGCAAGGAAAATAGTTTACTTAAACTGATATAGTCATACATTCTGAATACATAAAAGAAGGACCATATCCTTTTCATTTCAAATAGGCCTTGCTTTCTTCGTTAAGGTCATAGCTATTGTAAAATAAAACATAATATTTTGTTATATAGTTTGTAAAGGGGGTTTCAGCGCTATTTAAACAAAAATTAAAAAAAGTCATAACTTCCACAATTATCCATAGATGTTTTTTGATATAGATATTGATTTCTTCTTTGAAATGTTATCTATTAAAAGCAATAAAATATATGCTCTTTAATTTTCTTCTTCTATTTTTAAAGCTATTTTTTGTGGTTTTGCAGCCAAAAAATTTTTCTTTAAAAGAATCTTTTTTTTTTAATTTTTTATGACATTGTTCTTAACTACTGTTTCTATGTGAAAATGATATTAGCAACATATCTAACCATCTTAATAGCCGTTAATTGAACATCTAAACGGGTGTTAACTTATTTCCAAAATGGCAGTAAAATATTAATGTGTAATATTAAAAGGTTTCGTTTAGAAATCCAAAATACATTTATTGGTCCAGTTTGTCTCGTTTTTCCGCTCCAGCCAAACATTATAAAGTTACAAATCTTTCAAGCGTGTACTCATTTAGAGGAGTATATTCCCCAAATTTCGTGATTCTAATAGACACAATTTCTATCGCTTTTTGACTCCTATTTCCCCTAGGAAACATTTCGGAGAATCGTATGTCAGGGGATGTGAGCCACTCGAATTCATTATTCTATGCGTTCTTATTTGGTGCTGATAGCTTTATTCGTTTTTTTTTTGAAAATTTCCCCCTTAACGCTACCAAAGTGCCCTAAAAGTTCGACAAAGATCCACATAACGTACTCCACATATCAATAAGGCACATGCCTCCGAATGTATACTCCCAAAATAATTTATTAACTTTTGGGAGTTTCCCTGAAAAAATACCAAAAATATTTAAAATTTCCAAATACTATAATAAAAGTATAAAAGGCCGCCAAATCACTCACATGTCTCTCAAATTCATTATTCTTGCTGCATCACTTTGGATGGTGAACTTTCTGTTTTCGGCTCCCCCTAAATGTACGAATTATGATATGTTCATCCCAATTTGTGGTTTCCCCGTAAAAATTTCCAAAATGCACTTTATTTAAAGTTTCCAAAGTCTCCAACAAAAGTACAAAATTTCCCCTAAAAGTTACCGAAATCACTCTTTGTCGCACGACTTTCAAATTCATGATTATAGCTGGATCATTTAGAATGATGGACTTTTTGTATGGAACCCTAGAAATATGAATTATGACGTTTTTATTCCAATTTGATTCCCTGTTATAATACCAAAAAACTACTTTCTTTAAAGTTTTCAAAGTCTCCTTTAAAAGTATACAAAATTCCCCTAAATCTTCCCCAAATCTCTCTATGTCTCATATCTCTCAAATTCTCTTCGGCAGCCCCTATTAGTACGACTTATGACATTTTTATCACAAAATTCTAGTGAAATTTCCCAAAATTCAACATTGCATTAAAGTTTGCAGAGTCTTTCTAAAATTTCAAAACTTTCCATTTGGAAGTTCCCCATTTCTTTCTATGTCACATTGCTTCCAAATTTATAAAACGACAATATATTTGTAGCCATAATTTTTACCTATAATCTAATGTAAAAAGGGGAAAAAATTGGAAAATTAAAATATATCCTTAAATAAACATTTTCGATTTTGGGAAACCGACAGTACTGGAAAACTGATAACATAGCTTTTTAACATACGAGTTTCAGTTTCATATGTATATGGTCTTATTCAGGTAGAATAGAAAATGTAGATTTTCTCATCGTGTAATTATTACACTAAAATATTGAAGTCCTCACTTCTACAGTTGTTTTCATTCATTACAAAAAAAACTAACACCATAAGGGCAGGACATAGGTTTGACTGAATGAAACTCCTGGTAATTTGTAAATTACACATATCATTGAAGTATTTAATTGATATTAATCATGTCCTTGCCCTTCTAATAACTACTTACACTTACTTAAAAGCTTACATTTATGGCACTGTTAATTTAATAACCACGAACTTTTTACGTGCTACATACGCTTAAAAACAATTTTCGGCTCATTACAAGCGCTACCATCGAACGCTGGGTATTTTAGATTGGACAACAAGTTGGTAACAATTCGAAATATTTTACGAATACTAAGGAAATTAGCCATCACCTAAAGGAGTGATTAGATTTATTTCGTCTTAGAAACCTATCCCATTATTCCCAAATTAAAAATTATCTTTAATAATTTTATAGTAAATAAATGGGAGAATTTACATGTGAAGGGTTTTTTAAATGCGACACAGCCGTACTCATAATGTTGTTCCAACAAGTTTTTCCATTAATTTTTTTTTCGGACACACACATGTGTCCACATATCTGGCTGTGGCTACAAAACCCAAACATATGAAAAAGGACTACGAAAAGTTCATTTCCCACATACCATCGAGTTGTTTTTCAGTGTCGCAAAACTAACACCAAACGCCTGGCACTTTGTCTAATTTGCGGCTAACCACACCTTTGTTTTTAGTCAAAACATTTGCTGGCGTTTTTTTTTGCTTTTCATTTTTTTTTGTGTTGTCTCCAACTGTCGTGGCTATATGGTTTTTGGCCTATTTTACACGCACAATTTGTGACAATATGTATAAGAGTATATACATATGTAAAGGTAAATAGTGTGGTGGGCATGTAAAAAATGTTTGTGAAAATCGTTGAGTGTCACCTGGTGAATATTCAGTGGGTTTTCTTGTTTGACAAGGGATGGTTTTTGCAGGTATTTTCGCCATCTTGCCGTCGGTTTTGGGTTTAAATGTGTATATGTCTATGACCGCACAGACAGGTCGTTTTTTCTAGGTTTGGTAGAGAAAATGGTTCACACGAGGATAGTTTATTGAGTTGGGCAAAGGATCAATGAAAATAGAATGAGAGAAGGTGACCAAACAAAGTGATAGCAAATACCCCTAAAGTTCCCAAAAGTCCCTAAAGTTCAGCTAATTAAACTTTTAAATTTGAACTACAATAAAATTAATTTTAATTTTTATTTTTATTTTTATTTTTATTTTTATTTTTATTTTTATTTTTATTTTTATTTTTATTTTTATTTTTATTTTTATTTTTATTTTTATTTTTATTTTTATTTTTATTTTTATTTTTATTTTTATTTTTATTTTTATTTTTATTTTTATTTTTATTTTTATTTTTATTTTTATTTTTATTTTTATTTTTATTTTTATTTTTATTTTTATTTTTATTTTTATTTTTATTTTTATTTTTATTTTTATTTTTATTTTTATTTTTATTTTTATTTTTATTTTTATTTTTATTTTTATTTTTATTTTTATTTTTATTTTTATTTTTATTTTTATTTTTATTTTTATTTTTATTTTTATTTTTATTTTTATTTTTATTTTTATTTTTATTTTTATTTTTATTTTTATTTTTATTTTTATTTTTATTTTTATTTTTATTTTTATTTTTATTTTTATTTTTATTTTTATTTTTATTTTTATTTTTATTTTTATTTTTATTTTTATTTTTATTTTTATTTTTATTTTTATTTTTATTTTTATTTTTATTTTTATTTTTATTTTTATTTTTATTTTTATTTTTATTTTTATTTTTATTTTTATTTTTATTTTTATTTTTATTTTTATTTTTATTTTTATTTTTATTTTTATTTTTATTTTTATTTTTATTTTTATTTTTATTTTTATTTTTATTTTTATTTTTATTTTTATTTTTATTTTTATTTTTATTTTTATTTTTATTTTTATTTTTATTTTTATTTTTATTTTTATTTTTATTTTTATTTTTATTTTTATTTTTATTTTTATTTTTATTTTTATTTTTATTTTTATTTTTATTTTTATTTTTATTTTTATTTTTAAAAGTTTGAAGTATGGAATTTTACCCCATTTTGGGGGTTTCCCGTAAAAGTACCTACAAATTCTCCCGAACGTTATACAAGTTCAACTTCATTAAAAAACCACACACAGTTTTCATAAATTGGTATACCACCCTCGTTGCGCTCGCTACATTGGCATTACTATTTATTATAATCTACTCGAAAGCCACCACATATTTTTGCGTATCCACACTGTTGGCCTGTTCGAGCTGTTTGTATTGCGGTAGGTTGCTTCTGTTTGTTTAGAACAGTTGTTTGTTTTTGGCGTTTGCGTTGGTGGCTGTTGCTATTGTCCTGATGTCGGTCGAATCTATTGTTGCCCGCCTGTCTATTTCTGTAAAAGGTTCGTTCGTTCGCTCACCCGCTCCGCACAGCCTTAAATAGTGTCACAGCCATATCAATGGCCGCTTCTGTTATTGTTCAGCGTAAATTCACCTGTAATTTCTAGCCAAGAACATTTCGGCTATACTCATAATTGAGGGGTGGGCTGGAGAAGGAGGTTTTGTGGCGCGCCTTGCCATTGTTTATCTAGTGCCACGTTAAACAAATGTTCAGGGAAGTGGTGAGGGGCGTAGGTGTTTTGTTTGTGTAGTGGCAACAAAAGTTTATAACAAAAATAAAATTAATTATTTATTTGCTTAACTTTTTGTGTTTATTAATTATTAGTAAACGATACACGGCATAGATATTGCCTAAAGGGGGTCACTGGCATTTGACACGCAAGAGCGACGAGTGGGTATTGGTTGCCAATCTTTACAGGGCCCAAGAAAGTTATTGTCGCTGGAGGGGGGAAGGTATTGTTGGAATTGGGGTTTGTTTTTTCATTTTTTGGTCCTGTTGAACATTTATGGACAATTGTTTTAATCTGAACGGAAGTAACGCTATGTTAAGTTAAACTTTATGTTTTGAGAAATTAGCAGAAGTTGGCGTGCTAAATACACCTAAAGTAAGATATTTCTCGCAATTATTTCATGCATTTGTAGGGCTTGGCGAACATTTTCTTCAGGGATTTTCTGCCCATGAATTTCGTACTTCTATTCATGGGCAGAAAAACAAATAAAGGATTGTTGAATGTGACTGGAAATATTCATATTAGCCTAAAGGAACCAAAAGTACAGAATATCATTTAAACTAACAGGGAAGACATTTCCCTATCAAATGAATGGAAATGCCTCTAAGCTCCTCAGCCCAATTTTTGTAATTCATAAAATGTCGAAAATGGAAAAATGTTTCAGTTTAGGCCCTTGATCGTGAAAACTCATATCTGTTATGAATGAAGTGGCATTTTTTAAAGAAAATACTCCGAAAAATTTTGATTTTATTCATAATTTTGACAAAAATTTAAAATATGTATCCAGAGTTAATTTATTAAGTGGCCTAACATCATTTTCCCCCGGCCAAAATTAAATTTTTCAACTTTTGATCCTGTTTTGTAAAAAATATTGCATTCAAGGACCCAATGAATATTTGCACATATCAACTTTCAAAATCGTTGGGTATAGTTAAATATAAGTTAAATTCACTCCACCTTTTTGATTAAAAGCTTTTGTTTTAAAAATTATGCTAAATGTATATGAAACAGTTCGACAAAGTCCAAAAAGAAATCGCGTTTTTTTAATTTTCAAAAGCAAAAAATTTGAAAAGTATTAGGAACAATAATTTAATTCGTTAAAAATATTTTCTTTTTAAATCGATATAGAAGAAATATATAAAATTTACTAAATCAAAAGTTATTGAATTTTGGCCAATAGAAATGTATACTGGAACAATGACCATCGTCGTATATGTTTTCCGACTTTTGACTTTTCGTCAAATCTCATATTTTTAATTTTTTTTCCTCTAAATTTTGACTTAAAATTTTTTCTTTCAAATTAAACCCGACAAAAAATTGAAAATTTCACTAAAAAATTAAAAAAACCAGTAAGGAAAGGCTAAAGTCGGGCGGGGCCGACTCTATGATACAATCCACTTTCAATCCGAATAGAATTCAAATGTATGTGTTTGACAAAAAATTTTATATCGGAAAGAACATTTGTATGAGGATATATTGAAACCTGGAACGAAATAGGTGAAATATAAAATGTATAGTTTGGATTTGAATTTGGGCTATATTTAAATCTGAACCGATCTTACCCACTTTCACCATAGTTTTGTTTAGTTAGATTATAAGATTTTGTGTGAAATTTAAAGACAATCGAGCACAATATGTGGCTTTTAAAGCGGCAAAAGTCAAATCGGGAGCGACATTAATATGTGGACTATATCTAAATCTGAACCGATCTTACCCAATTTCTGCATAGGTGTTTCCAGTAAGATTATAAGATGTTGTGCCAAATTTAAAGAAAATCGAGTACAATATGTGGTTTCTAGAGCGGAAAAAGTCAAATCGGGAGCGAAATTTGTATGGGAGCTATATATAAATCTGAACCGATCTGACTGATATTCACCATGGGTGTTTCTAGTGGAAATATAAGATGTTTTACCAAATCTGAAGACAATATGATACATTATGTGGTCTCTAGAGCGGAAAAAGTCAAATCGGGAGAGAAAAATTTGTATGGGAGCTATATATAAATCTGAACCGATCTAACACATTTTTACCACAGGTGTTTCTAGTTACAATATAAGATGTTTTGCCAATTTTAAAGAAAATATGTTGTAATATGTGGTATCTAGAGTGAAAAGAGTCAAATCGGGAGTGAAATTCGTATGGGGGCTATATCTAAATCTGAACCGATTTTCTTCAAATTAAATAGCGTTCGTCCTTATCCCGAAAGACATCGTTGTGCAAAGTTTCATTTGGTTCTGTCTACAATTGCGACCTGTATCGTGATTACAAGAATAGATGGACGGACAGACAGACAGACAGACAGACAGACAGACAGACAGACAGACAGACAGACAGACAGACAGACAGACAGACAGACAGACAGACAGACAGACAGACAGACGGACATTGCTAAATCGACTCAGAAAGTGATTCTAAGACGATCGGTATTATTAACAATGGGTCTATCTCGTTTCCTTTTGGGTGTTACAAACAAATGCACAAAGACATAATACTCTCGTGGAGTGTATAAAATGGGGTCTTCCTACAAGAGGACCATAAATCCTTTGTTTTCTTCGCCAAGTTTTAAAAATCATGAAAAATCTTTCGTGTCATAACTTCGTTGCAATATATATAAAAATCAATGTGTGTATGTATGTTCCGTATGGGATGCCCAACCGGTGGACCGATTCGCCTGAAAATGTTACTGGACTGTAACACTGCGCGATATTAAATATTTTTAATTTTGACAGCTATCACGTTTATAACTGTTTAGAGTAAGTACCGGGAACACCATTATCAAACTGTCAGATCGTCTTTCTGCCACTACTCGCTCTTAATACAATTTATTCTACAAAAATCGAATTTATAGTTTTTGTTTATAAAACAAATAAAAATAAATAAGAAAAAAATTAAAAAAGTACGATTTTACAATCAGTAAAACTAGAAGAAATTTAATTGAAATTAGAAAAATATATTTGAATTTCGTACCACAAAAAGTTAAATTTTTTAAATTAAAGCTTTATATGGAGAGTTCTTCTAACACTATTCGTTATTAATGAAATTTGTTTTGCAACAAACGAAGATATATTTTTTGTCCTACAAAATAAAAATAAAATATATATACATTTTTAACTTATTATTATTATTTGAAATTAGAAAAAAATATATTTTGATTTCATTCCACAAAAAATTGATTTTTTTAAAATTAATACTTTTGTTTTTATCAACCCTAGTGCCTACACTTTCTCATTTTTTGAAAATCCATAAATGCATCTTTATCCGCCATTTAGAAAAGTAATTGTTTGGAAAATTTCATGGAAAACGGAGACAAGAGACAAAATTTGTGTGATTATTTCCATTTAAAATAGAAAAATCGAAACAAATTATTTTGTTTAATTCTAACGAAGAAAGCAATATAAATTTGAAAAATTTTATGAATATATTTTTATTCTATTTTTAAACGTTTTTCTCCTGTCCGAAAAAAACGCTACTTAAAAATTAAAAAAAAACATGACATTGTAAAATTCTCTTAATTGTGCAAAAAGGCCATAATAACGTCTATACTTAACCATGGAAATAGAAATTATTATACATAGAAAGAATATTAATATGCTATTCAAAATTAAAAAAAATCGATTTTCTCCAACAAAAAGGGATTAACAATGCAATTTGTGCTCAATTTTTTGTCTACTGTGCTAAACCACTGTCTCTACTCAAAGATAGTTTCGGGTGTGAATAGTTTTATTCACCTAAACTGCATGTACTTAAGGTACCTTCGAAGGAAATTAAAAAAAAAAATGAAAAGAAAACAAATTTCCTCAAAGAAATTATTAAAAATGACCCAAAACTCCCATAGAACAATCATCAAAAAACTGGGTCTTTATTCGCATTTTTTGGGGTAATATATTTTACTTGTCATCTGGGCTATTTTTCATTATGAACAGTCAACCTAAAACCAAATATAAATTATCGGCCCTTGGGTGATATTTCAGAAATTCGAATGTGAAAAATTACACTTTTGGGCGATTTTTCATAAATGCAAGCCTGACCTTTACTCACTGTAGCCGGTTTGGGACATACTCCAGAAAAGAAAATTTCTAAGCCCTGAAAATCTTTTCTATGTGGAACGATATGTCATATTAAAAATTAGTAATTAATGCACATAAAAAATATCCAATTTTTGGACGATTTTTCATTTTGGTTTTGGGTGGTTTTTCATTTTGTTGGTCGTAATTTCATTTTTCGTTTTAAGCCATTTTCAATTTTTTATTTTTTGGTGACTTTTCATGTCACCGAAATTGAAATTTTAATACATTATTAAAAATGCAATCAATAAACAGTTTTAATACCATTTTCGAGTTTATGTCAAAAAATACATCAGAAAATCTTATACAAAAACATTTGACAAAGTGGATTAATTAAACTTTCTGCACTTATTTTTGTTTCAATTTGGCAAAACTAAATTCAAACCCTCATTAATTCCACCTCACAATAAGCACTGCTTAATAAAGTTGCCTTTTTATTTCCTAATTAATATATTAAATGGTATATACCCCCCTACTCTGTAGAGTGAGTTTATGAAAAACACTTTGATGTGGTACTTCGTTTGTTAAACTACAAAGAAGAATAGTTGAGGGCTGAAAACGGTATTTTAAGAGGAAACAATTATATTTGCACCCCAAAACAGTTCATGAAAGGTATATTAAATTTGTAATGGTATTGGTAACATTATGAAAGGGTCTTGCAGATTTGAAAAATAATTTATACTCGAGTGGAACTAGACAATCTAGTCTGTCTGTCTATCACATAAGAGCATTTGAGTTTATTGAGTATTGGTGGTTGAAATTCTTCTTTACTTCCTAGTCATATTTTTTTTTAAATGAAAGGGATGATTAATTATTTGCTTTAAAATTTTACACAAATTCGAAGAATGCCGAAAAATCCACAACTTCCTCAATAAAATAAACTCAAAGTTTTCAAAGACTCTGAAGGAGTTTCATGAAACCACCTCCATGAAACCTCCTTCAGAGGGTGTACAAATTTCTGCACCGCCTTACCTCTAAATCCAATCCAATTTATTTGATTTATTTAACTTTTACTTTCTACGGAAACCGAAACATAAACGAATTCCCTTAATGATGTGCTTGATTTTCAATGCGGCATTTAATTTTTAATGTTGTTTTAATGCTGAATAAATAGAAATTGTTAACACGGCAACTTAAATGGCATTTTGGGGGAAATTATGGTGAACGAGGATAAGAGGTCCTTTTCAGGCTTTTACACTTTCCACTCAAGCATGTTTACTTGGCTAATCGCAAAGGTAAGCCATTAGAATTGTATTTCGTTTACAGGTTAGTAATTTGTTGCACATTTTAATTGAATTATAATTTTGTATTTGTATTAATATTTGAATGTACAACAAGGGGTAAGAAAATGGAAACGGAGGCTAACCTCCATGGAGAGGAAGAAACATTACAAAGGAAGAATTTTTTACTATATATATTCTCTAAAATATAAGTTTTTATAAATAAATAAAAAATATTTTTATAAAAAATAAAGTTTTTCACACTAACCACTTCAAGAAATTATTTCTATACCCCTCGGCTATCCTCGGATAGCTGTTATCCTTTGGTTTGGTGCACTTTTCGTAATAAGTCAATTGTCCATAGGCCAGCTCTCCCCAAAATTACATGTTATCCTTTAAAGCTACACATTTTCTTCTAAATCATTCATAGTCATTTAAGACTAAATTAAAATATGTCTTTCCTGGGAAAGATGACACATTTCCCCATTTCTTTCCCCCTACCCACTTTGTGACAGTCTTTGTAGGCTCTAATAAATACACTAGTCAACAGTCAAAATGTACTCGGGATGCGATAATTTTTTCTGTGTAGATAACCTTGACATGAGCTCGAAAAACGCAATAAAAATTTTTTTTTTCGTTTGGTTTTTTTTTTATTAATTTTTTTTTAAATTTTAAAATTTTTTTTTTGGTTAATTTGTTTCGTCCGGCATAACTCGGGAACCACTAGCCCGATTTAATTGAATTAAATTTTAAAAAATTTAAAATTACAATTCCCTTAATCTGTTCATATATTGTTTTCCTATACAAGCAACAGTTTCCAAGTTAAAAATGAATATATAAAGGAAAAAACTTATTTTTTGCCTAAAAATTTAAAATTTTTTTTTTAAAAAATCCATAAAAAATCCAAAATGAAAAAAAATGTCAAATCTTATTACTTTTACGTAAAGTCACATAACCTATGAGCAAAATGAGACAAAGATCATGAAAATCGATGCAAGCGTTTCGCTTTTATTCGCAATTGAGTAAAAGTATGAATTTCAAAAATTTAAAAAATTTTTTTTTGGTTAATTTGTTTCGTCCGGCATAACTCGGGAACCACTAGCCCGATTTAATTGAATTAAATTTTAAAAAATTTAAAATTACAATTCCCTTAATCTGTTCATATATTGTTTTCCTATACAAGCAACAGTTTCCAAGTTAAAAATGAATATATAAAGGAAAAAACTTATTTTTTGCCTAAAGATTTAAATTTTTTTTTTTTTTTAAATCCATAAAAAATCCAAAATGAAAAAAAAATGTCAAATCTTATTACTTTTACGTAAAGTCACATAACCTATGAGCAAAATGAGACAAAGATCATGAAAATCGATGCACGCGTTTCGCTTTTATTCGCAATTGAGTAAAGGTATGAATTTCAAAAATTTGCTCGACATATGCACAACTTTGTCTATGGTAAGGTTTTTTCTTTTTTTTTGATTCTCAGAATTAACAAAACGGAATAAACAAAGGGTTATTTAATTTTTATGATTGCGTAAGCAAAGTAATAAACGCTAATAAATGTGCGTGAACAATTAAAAGGAAAAAAGGAAAGGGGACTTTTTTAATTATTTGGGTTTTCCGTTGGCTACCTGTATGATTTTTTTACAGAAATGCAACCCACATTTATGGGTGGTCATTATTCGGAAAATTTAAGACTCACACATGGTGAAACAGGTATGTAGCCACCGTAAAAAAATATACACCCATTTATAAGTACCTGTCAGTAAAATACTAAACAATACACAGTATAAATAGGTCTTCATTGATCGATTTTACTCATTCAACAAGTGTCGACGAACGCGATAGTTAAAATGAGCAAACGTTCGCGAGGATTTGAATGCAATACCAATCCAAGTAATTTTTGTTACATGTGCGGAGAATACGTTTCTGAAAAAAACAAGCGTTGTTTTTCACCTAAATTGAGAGATTCATTTGAAGAGAGCTTCAATTTAAAGGTCTCAAACATAGATGAGCGGTGGACACCAAGTGCTCTATGTCCAAGGTGCTACGTACAGCTAGCTGACTCAAGGTAAGTGTAGATTACGAAATTCAAGAACATATATAACTTATTATTGAAATTCTTTCAGACGACAGCCGAGAATCATCATGCCAGCAACAAGCAGAGCCTTAAAGCAATTTTACTGCACAACGGCAACGAGAAACCTTCGATTCCAATTGCTCATGCCGTTGACACCAAGGAAACATACGAAGTCATGGACAATCTACTAAAGTGCCTTAACTATGAGAGGCACGATTGGAAAGTTTGTGCCGACCTTAAGGTTATCGGTATCCTTTGTGGATTACAAGGTCGATTCACAAAGTACTGTTGTTTTCTCTGCCTTTGGGACAGCCGCGATCGTCAACATCATTACACCAGGAGGAGTTGGACAGAAAGAGTTAACTTCATCCCCGGCAGCGACAACGTGAAATATACACCACTCATAAAAAAGGAAAATGTTTTTCTCCCACCTCTTCACATAAAGCTCGGACTCATAAAAAACTTCGTGAAAGCTATCAACAAAGATGGCGAAGCGTTCGCCTATTTAAAAACCATTTTTCCTCACCTTTCATCGGCAAAGATTAAGGAAGGCGTTTTCGACGGTCCGCAAATTAAAAAGTTGTTGAAAGACCAACAGTTTGAGCACATTTTATCACCAAATGAAGCTGCAGCTTGGAACTCATTTCGGCAAATTGTTTCCGGATTTCTTGGAAACAACAAAAGCTCAAATTACAGAGAGATCGTCGAACAACTACTCCAAAATTATAAAAAAATTAGAGCAAATATGTCGCTTAAGATACATTTTCTACACTCGCACTTGGACTTCTTTCCGGACAACCTGGGCGTTGTGAGTGACGAGCATGGTGAGCGTTTTCATCAGCAAATGAAAGAAATTGAGCACCGATACCAAGGATTTTGGAACGAAGCTATGATGGGGGACTATATCTGGTTCCTGATAAGAGAAACAGACCCACAACAATATAAAAGAAAGACAAAAGCACATAATTATTTTTAATTTGAAGGTTTTTATTTTTGTGTTTAGATATTTTTTTTTTAAACTTTTTTATAATTAATTAATGTTGATATCCTTAGGATAATTTCTTGTACATATATCGAATTGTTTTTTAATTTAAAGTCATATATTTTTGTCACCCAAAAATTTTAATTTTTTTTGTAATAAAAAAGAAAAAACCTTACCATAGACAAAGTTGTGCATATGTCGAGCAAATTTTTGAAATTCATACCTTTACTCAATTGCGAATAAAAGCGAAACGCGTGCATCGATTTTCATGATCTTTGTCTCATTTTGCTCATAGGTTATGTGACTTTACGTAAAAGTAATAAGATTTGACATTTTTTTTCATTTTGGATTTTTTATGGATTTAAAAAAAAAAAAAATTTAAATCTTTAGGCAAAAAATAAGTTTTTTCCTTTATATATTCATTTTTAACTTGGAAACTGTTGCTTGTATAGGAAAACAATATATGAACAGATTAAGGGAATTGTAATTTTAAATTTTTTAAAATTTAATTCAATTAAATCGGGCTAGTGGTTCCCGAGTTATGCCGGACGAAACAAATTAACCAAAAAAAAATTTTTTAAATTTTTGAAATTCATACCTTTACTCAATTGCGAATAAAAGCGAAACGCGTGCATCGATTTTCATGATCTTTGTCTCATTTTGCTCATAGGTTATGTGACTTTACGTAAAAGTAATAAGATTTGACATTTTTTTTCATTTTGGATTTTTTATGGATTTTTAAAAAAAAAAAAATTTAAATTTTTAGGCAAAAAATAAGTTTTTTCCTTTATATATTCATTTTTAACTTGGAAACTGTTGCTTGTATAGGAAAACAATATATGAACAGATTAAGGGAATTGTAATTTTAAATTTTTTAAAATTTAATTCAATTAAATCGGGCTAGTGGTTCCCGAGTTATGCCGGACGAAACAAATTAACCAAAAAAAAAATTTTTTAAATTTAAAAAAAAAATAATAAAAAAAAAACCAAACGAAAAAAAAAATTTTTATTGCGTTTTTCGAGCTCATGTCAAGGTTATCTACACAGAAAAAATTATCGCATCCGGAGTACATGAAATTTTTTTCAATTTGTTGAGTAGTGATATTGGTGCTAAGTTGTTTTTCAATTAGAGAACTTCCGACAAAGTCGAAATGATAGTAAACTTTGTTTTATTGCTGAATTTTTAAACGATTTAAATATTTCATACTTTAGTTTTAAATTGGCATTATTTGTCTGCTACTGCTCTGTCCCTTTCTGGCAGCAGCAAATAAGTGAATGGACATTATAATTTTAAATACTTGACGTAACTTTACGTCACTCTGGTTCTTGGCACTCGTGCTAATAATGTACGCCACGAAACTTTGCGTTTATGGCTAAAAGACTGCACGGGTGGCAAGAACAAAAAACGAACTTAAACAGAGGGCTATACGGAGGACGCGAATAAACGAATGTTTTTAAAGTCCACTAAACAAATGCCAAGTTTAACAACAACTTGGCTAATTATGACGCACCACCCGCCCTTGGCAACTTGGCTGGGCCGAAGAGTGGCGCCGCTAACAGCAACAGCCCGTTAGCCGGGCGTTAAGTGTGAACGACAAGTTGGATGTTGACAGGACGATACAACAAGACAGCTACTGGCCGAACAGCTGCAGCAGGATGTCAATTAAATAATTTATGTGTTAAATTTATAAATTATTCATAAAGACATGTAAAAAGTTATACTTTTTCTGTTCTCTGCTCTTCTGTTTTATGATGTTTTGCAAAAATGCAAAACAGCAAAAGCGGCAGTGGCAGCAGCATCCGGTATTCCAGACACTGTTAGTGTTGGCGTGAAAGTGCCGCTTAAAATGAGGTGAGAAAATCCATAAGGTTGTAAATAACAAAACAGGATTTTATTTGTGTAACAATAGGGAAGATATTTGGAACAATGTGAATCGAGTGTTGGTATAAAACGAGGGAGGGAAAAATGAAATTCTGCGATAATATTATTTAAAGCCGAAATTCAATTTCAATTTCTATATATTTAAAACGGACTAAAAAGCTACATTCAAAATATAAAACGTGAATTTTCTATTTTAAATATATGACTATTAGGTTGCGTCACGAAAAAAATGCCCCGTTCACCCAGCAGAAATGAATATTGAATTTTTTATGATAATCTGCAAAATGTTTCGTCGCCGGGTGAAACCGTTTGGGTACTCCTCTAAAAAAAAAACAATTTTTTCTGTGTTGCATTTTTGCCTAAAAAATATACTCCTGATTTAATAGACTTTGAAACCACTTTTAATATAAATTTTTATTCTAATCTTAGAGTAACTCATTGATCGTCGTATTATTGGACTTTGAGATTCCTTTTTGTGATTTTTTCGATTTATATTTCTTGGGAACATTTTGTAAGAGGTACTCTGAAAAACCAACAGAAGGAAGTACTGACGATGAATATCGGGAGAAAAATAACGTCACTGACTCAATTTTTTTATGTTCACATAGAATTGGTTTTCAGAATCCAATTTTTCAAAATTTCCTTTCCATATTCATCATTTACAATAATCAGGGATAAATTAGTAAAACAAAAGCAATATTAAAATAAGCGAAATCTACGTGTTGATCCGGCTTTAATAGCTATCTATTCCCAATATTTTGTCGTTCTTTGTAAGACATCTTCAGGGAAGAAAATAATAAACAATATACACATATATTTTTTAAGTTTTTCTGTAAACCTACATATAAGAAATTTACTTCAAATTACAAATAAGAAAATTATTTGTATCTCATACAACACAAAATTCAAAATTACCATATTTGTACAATTTCTTATTTTTTAAAGAATTGGAAATTTAAATTTATTCGCATTTAGAAAAATTTCATCAAAATTGGGGGAAGAGACCAAATATGTTTCGCTTTATATGTAATTACCCCACAGTCTCCAAACAAAATATTTTTTCTTTAGAAAATCTTCTTTAACTGTTATAAAAAAATCCATACACAATTAAAAAAATGTAATATAATTACTATATTCTAGTCCGCTAACCCCCTAAGGAAGCTATGGATAAATGTAAAAATTACTATCTCAGCAACGAAACAATCGAAGAAAAATATTTATTTATAAAAATTATTTATTTGCATGTATTGAGGAACGCAAAAAAATTATGGATAATTTTATCTCTTAAATTTGTTACTTAAATTCCAAATCTCACCTGAGGGACCTTTAACAGCGTCGGACAGTCCAGATTACACTTGAATCGAATGATAGACGTGTAACCATAGGCGATATAGAGTTTATTGGTGTTTTTATTTTTTTCATTTCCTCATTCTTTTGCCCCTTCGCAGGATTACAAATTTTCAAAAAATTATTTTAAATACTTATTCGTACACTATGATAACGGAATAAGTGCCAAATTAATGAGAAGCATATCATTTAAAAATACTTTAAATGGCATGCTTCTATCTGTATTAGTATGACATTAACAACCATTTCACGTTTTCCCTCTTAAAAAGTAAAATAAACTAAATGAACTAAGATGGAAAATTGAAATGGTTGTTACTGCTAAACCCATATAAATAGAACCATAAAATTTAAAGTATTATTTAATAAAGCATAACCGAGATTTTTCTCTTTTATTTGACATATATATGGATATCATTGGGTACGAATAAGTATACTTTTTTTTGGAAATTTGTATCCTTTGGAATTTTGTAGTCCTGTGTAGGGGCAATATAATAAGATAATTGGAAACTAAAAACGCTAATAAACTTCAAGTGAAACGACTTTTTTAAACAGTCGTACGGTATAATATTTGTACTACCATTTTAACAGCATAATTATGAACATTCCCCCCTGCTAGACTTTAAACTGAAGGTTGAGTAAGGGCTATACAAAGAAACAGTTGCTAAAAATGAGAAACAAATTTATTTATTGCATTTTAATAGCTAACACCCTGAAGAAAAAACAATGACCTTCTAATCTATTTATAAATAAAACCCTGACCCCTTAAAAAAAATTATATTTTTGTTATATATCGACATGCTAACGAAGTAAACCAGCCCTTCACAAGGAAGTAAATGCAATGATGAGGAGTCGCAGTTTCAGATACGAGCCTGAGAACTTATCTGAAGTCAAACTCCGGATAGAAGCTTTTCCACGCTATTAAAATTTATTTTTAGTAAATAAAAGATTTAGATCTTTTGTAAGGACAGAATTGTAAGAACAGAATTAGAAAACACATTTTTCTTTCAAATTTGTAAAATCTATTTTAAATTAAACTTTATTTAACATCCATTTAATTAACAAATGTTTTGTTTTTTTTTCTTCACTACAAAACAAGTCAGGTTTGAAATTATTCAAAATTAAAAATTTGCTAGCGAAAATTTAATGCCAGAAATATACGTTTTTATACCCTCCACCTCCAGGATGGGGGTATATTCACTTTGTCATTCCGTTTGTAACACCTTGAAATATTTATCGGAGACCCCATAAAGTATATATATTCTGGGTCGTGGTAAAATTCTAAGACGATATAGCCATGTCCGTCTGTCCGTCTGTCCGTCTGTCTGTTGAAAGCACGATAGCGGCCGAACGAAATGAGCTAGAGGGTTCAAATTTTTCCTAAATGTGTCTTATGGTTGTAGATCGCTTGGGATTGAAAGTGGATGAAATCGGTCCAGAGGGAAAAATTTTTCCCTCACAAGTACTGAAAATACCCCTAATATTTAGAGTATTTCAGCATGTTTTTTGAACATATTAGCTTGTATTTACTTGATATTTGCAATTCGTATTCCTTCGACATTCTTTAATCTACTGGTAATACTGTGGAATGCACTCCGTGGTGGAGGGTATATAAGATTCGGCCCAGCCGAACTTAACGCCTTCTTACTTGTTATAGACTTCTTTGTGCGCAAATATACAAGGCAGAAATCTTCAAACATCGTCTGTTCTTGTTAGGGAAAATGTTTTTCACGTGGACTATCCTAGGGTGCAGAGTATAAATTAAAAAATATATATTAGGTATTTTTAAATAAGCATTTTTCTTCTTTAGGATACTAGCTATTAATTTCGTCAGATGTTTTTTTATTTTTATAGGCTTTTTTGTAAAAAAAAACTATTAAAAAAATGTATTTAATTTTTTGGGTTTTGTTCCTCAACCTTCAGTCTAAGGCATAACCGGGCATGAAGTACAAATATTAAAGGTATCTTCGACGAAAATAGGGATTTGAAACAAATTATTAGATTTCTTACTATTTTATTCAACACATATGTATGAATGTATAATTTTAAACCACCTGTTGATATTTACATTCATACAACCTGTTTATAATCGACGAAAATGGATGTTTGAAACAAATTATTAGTTTTGTTACTATTTTATTCAACACATATGTATGACTGTATAATTTCAAACCACCTGTTGATATTTACATTCATACAACCTGTTAATATTCGACGAAAATGGATGTTTGAAACAAATTATTAGTTTTGTTACTATTTTATTCAACACATATGTATGACTGTATAATTTCAAACCACTTGTTGATATTTACATTCATACAACCTGTTAATATTCGACGAAAATGGGTATTTGAAACAAATTATTAGTTTTGTTAATATTTTATTCAACTCATACATATGAATGTATAATTTCAAACCGCCTGTTGATATTTACATACAACCTGTTAATATTAATTATGCCACATGTTGTTACTTTACTTGTTCAATATTATATGTTTATTGATTATTTCTATCTAAATAGGTGTATAAACGGAAGAGCAGTTGCTCTGGAAAATCTATTCAGAACTAACAATAAAAGCGAGTATTTGTAGCTGTAGTAACAGTGCCTTCTAAATAAATAGTGAAAAGTATTATTTAAAACCTTCGAGCTGTTTCCTTTGAAGAAACCATACAATATTAGGAAGAAAACTGTTTCAGATTTTATTAAACATTTTCTAAATATATGCTTTTTAATTTTTTATATATTTTTATTATTATTTTTAATATATTTTATATATTTTCCGTGTATAGAACGCCAAAATACATCAGATAATGTTATACACAGTTCTTCGACAAAATGTTGTTAACATAGTGTAATTCTTTACATATTTGCTTTGTCAGAGCTGTTACTAATCATGATTGCTTAAAACTCACAACACTTCAAGTCCATTTTCATTATCCTAAACAAAAAGACAACTGTTCGACACAATTTCCAGTTTCTAGAATTCTAAATGTACATTATCTATTTGCTACTAACAGCGATCATCATCCAACATAATCCTTTCATCCATAATAACATTTGCATTATTTAAACGAAACACGAAGAAAAACCAGCCGGATAACATTTGGCTGAGCAATTACTAAATTTTACTTGGTGACATTAAAAGGAATTGTCGCTGTTTGTAGACACAATTATAGCCCTAAGCTTTAGTAATTTTATTAATTTTTGTGTCCCTTCCCCAGGGACATTTGAGTGTTTCACAGGGTTTTCGTTTTGCTAAAATAGTCTGCCGACAAGAGTCCTTAAATATATCATTAAACAAACGGTAAACAATCTAGGGAGAGGAAAAACTTATTCTTTAAACTTTCCGGAAAGTTTGCTCAAATGTACAACTACGTCAGGAAACCCCACTCTCCTTCACTCCTGGAGCAGACACAGTCCTTTTTCATCTTTATGGCGGCACATTCAAAAACAAACTCAATTCAACTGAACTCAACTCAACGGCTGTTAAAAGGGTGTTTTGTTATGGCTTTGTTTAGTTTAAAATTTTATGGCGCAAATTTTATATCCTCTTTTTTACTCTCTCTCCCTCCCTCTAACCCTTTGCCAGTCATGTCTTCATGCAAGTGAATGTGTTACTGAATATACATAAAAAGCTTTTACGACTGTCTGACATAAGAGAATGACAAAACACAACTGAAGAAAAAAAGAACAGAGCAGCAGATCTGATATTTCAAGGCTGTTTTATTTAACAATAAAATCTTATAGGGATTTTGGGCTAAACAAATAAGAGGCAGACGTTTTTTTTCTTTCTTGTCGCTTGAAACCCGGAATGAAAAGTGTAAATGAATGATAATATTATCTGTATTATCTGTATAAATAATGACAATGTAAGTGGCAGTGCCGTGGGGGAAATTCCCAGGAAATTGCAAGATTTGTAGATATGCCCACATGTGACGTATGTATTTGACAATTGATATTCATTATACGCTTCAGTGTACAAAGGAGATAAGACATAGATATGGGTTAGCTAAAAGCATTAGAGCTAACTTGCAGTTAAATATTTGCAAATCCCTTGGAAACTATATAGTTAAAAAAGCAAAAGTTAATATAATGTGGCATTTTTATTTTTTATTAAGTTTTAAAATTTCCTTTAAACTGTTGCTCATGCAATCTATCTTACGTTGTGTTTTTATCTAATATTTCTTTTCATAAACAAATTTACATTTTATGTGTGTACATGTGGCCAACATTGTTTGCTTCGTATTTGGCCCCGCAAATAACCTTGAGCTTTTTAGAAATAATATAGTTTATTTAATGTTGGGGTTTTCCATTGTGGTTGCTTGTGGCATTACGAGTGTGTAGTAAA
This sequence comes from Polietes domitor, assembly GCA_947397865.1. Taxonomy (NCBI): domain Eukaryota; kingdom Metazoa; phylum Arthropoda; class Insecta; order Diptera; family Muscidae; genus Polietes; species Polietes domitor. The sequence continues at coordinate 137,304,092 of OX377622.1, read as the reverse complement.
AAGTTTGTGGATGAATGTTAGGTACATATTAGGCTCTCGTACACCAGTATTGTGGAAATGGTGGCGAAAGGCTATCTATAAAATTTTCTATTGTGTTTTGGCTTTCAAAGAAATATTTTTATTAAAATACCAATTTCGCCGAAATTGGAAAAAATGAAAGAAAAATCGAATATAAGTACAGTAACACCCACTGGTATGTACAGTTTAAAATCAATTATGATGGCTAAAAATTGTGTATATTTAATTTGCACTTAGAAACAGTGGTTTAGGAAAATTGAGAATAAAATGTTTTTTTTTTTGACAAAACATAATTTTTGCGCGCACGAAAAAGGCTCATTAAAATAGAAAAAAATGAAAGAATAACAAATTTTACAGACTTAACTTTCTCATAGAAACAGTAGTTTAGCAACAGTCAACAATAATAATAATAATTATATGATATGACACTCTTTGTAAATGAAAAAAGAATTTGTAAATAAATTTGCACTCTATTAAATATAGATAGATGGTCTTGAGACAGGACAATATCCCACTTCAAATCAAATATTGATTACAGACCAAAAAATACAAACGAAAAACTAAAATAATATTTTTTAATATTATGCTTAAATATCGAGCAAAACAGCTTTACAAATTATATAGCATAATGTTTGATTTTATATTATAATGTCATAGTAAAGAAAACAAGTCCTAGTTGAAGAAAATCTATGGGTAAATGACCCATCTTGTAAAAGTTCATGTTGTCATCTCATTACACGATCTTAAAAGTATCATTTTATCTTCGCGCTATTTATAAGAAAAATAAAAAAATACTATTTAAAAAATTGTGCGTCTAAAAAGAGGGCCATAACTGCTACATTTATCCATAGATCTTTTATATGTACATATTGTTTAGCTATTACAAAATAAAACCAAATAATGTTTCCATATTTTCCTAGTTTTTGTGGGTTTCTTCGTTCCTGTAATTTTTTTTTTTCGAACAGTAAAACTCATGTTTTGGGAGACTGATGTTCGTGACATTTATAGCCATCATAATTACCTTTAATTAAAAATTATGGTCGGACTTATATTTCCAAAATGAGGGTACAAATATTAATTAGAAGAAAATTGGAATTTTAGTAAAAAAAATAAAATAAAACAAAAAATAACATTTTTTAGTCTATTATATTATATTTTTTATGTCTATTATATTTTCAGGTCGCAAAATTAGACAAACAGACACACATTGATTTTTATATATATAGAAAAGATTTTTTCGTAGAGACAGTGATTTAGGTACAGTCGTTGGAATTTCGACGAACATTTAAATTAAAAAATTGTGCAAAATTTTTTTATTATACGCAGCACATTATAGTCGTCCCTGACAACTAAAGTTCATCTCTGGTTTGCACATATATATTATTTATATCCGATGTACCTCTAAGACAACCACTACTCACAGAGGGTGCGCTGACTTAGACCACTTCCATTCTTCATAAAAGTGTAAAAAAAATTAAACAAAAAAAATAATTTTAGTTTCTTCGTTTGCATTTTTTTGGTCTGTAATCAATATTTGATTTGAACTGGGATATTGTCCTATTAAATATAGAAGCAAAATGGTCTTGAGCCAGGACAATATCCCAGTTGAAATCAAATATTGATTACAGACCAAAAAAATGCAAACGAAAAAACTAAAACAAATGAGCGTTGGCACGGCAGAAGTATTGCTGGGTAATTATACCTGCATATACACATACTTACATATGCAACTCAATGAGATGCTTGTAAGATGGCATGTGTGCTTTATTAATTGGTGCGATTTTTTAAACGCAAATTCGGCAAGTGAGTTGTGATTCTCGTTCGTTTGTGAGAATCATCTCCTTATAGAGGCCGGGTTTGATGTTGAAAAGTCGCTGCGAAGCCACTTGAAAAGACTTTTGACATGGTCGAAATCATGATCGTGGTAGTCTGCAGCCAAGTAATAAATGTCACCATGCCATTTGTAAATAAATTTGCATTCTATTAAATATAGAAGCAAAATGGTCTTGAGCCAGGACAATATCCCAGTTCAAAAAAAAATAATTTTATTCGTAAAAGTAATATTTCCTTGGCAAAAATGAAAGAAAACACAAAATATTTTATTAAGAAAAATTAAAAAATGTATATAAAAACATTTACAGGTTGTTCGTCTAGAAACTTTATATTGAAATTATTATTTACTTTTCAAATAATTTCATTTTAAATGTTTTTCAAAATAAGTGATTCAGATAAAGTGGACATTATAAATAAAAAATTGTTTGTTTACATTACCACACATAAATATCAGTATACATAGTGTGACTTAAGCCACTTTCAAACTAACTCAAAAGACAGCTTTGGTGCGCATAAATGAGAAATTCTTAAACTCCTCCTAGTCCTCTCGTATAAGTGTAAATGTATCCATATCAGCATTATTTTTCAGCTTCTTTAAACTCTACACAATGGAATGGAATATTTATTTAGTTTGGCCTTGGGTTTGAAACATATCGGATGGATAAAATTATTAAAAGTATTTAAAGTATACATGATCCGACTGTTCAAAGAAGCAAAGACGAGTAGAAATTCAAATTCAAATAAATTTCATTGTATAATTTTAAACTGCAAATTGATTTTACTACTAAGAAAGCATTGTGTAGAGTTTGACATATTGGAGTAATCTTATTTATTTTATTTTATTTATTTTATTTATTTTATTTATTTTATTTATTTTATTTATTTTATTTATTTTATTTATTTTATTTATTTTATTTATTTTATTTATTTTATTTATTTTATTTATTTTATTTATTTTATTTATTTTATTTATATTATTTATTTTATTTATTTTATTTATTTTATTTATTTTATTTATTTTATTTATTTTATTTATTTTATTTTATTTATTTTATTTATTTTATTTATTTTATTTATTTTATTTATTTTATTTATTTTATTTATTTTATTTATTTTATTTATTTTATTTATTTTATTTATTTTATTTATTTTATTTATTTTATTTATTTTATTTATTTTATTTATTTTATTTATTTTATTTATTTTATTTATTTTATTTATTTTATTTATTTTATTTATTTTATTTATTTTATTTATTTTATTTATTTTATTTATTTTATTTATTTTATTTATTTTATTTATTTTATTTATTTTATTTATTTTATTTATTTTATTTATTTTATTTATTTTATTTATTTTATTTATTTTATTTATTTTATTTATTTTATTTATTTTATTTATTTTATTTATTTTATTTATTTTATTTATTTTATTTATTTTATTTATTTTATTTATTTTATTTATTTTATTTATTTTATTTATTTTATTTATTTTATTTATTTTATTTATTTTATTTATTTTATTTATTTTATTTATTTTATTTATTTTATTTATTTTATTTATTTTATTTATTTTATTTATTTTATTTATTTTATTTACTTTATTTATTTTATTTATTTTATTTATTTTATTTATTTTATTTATTTTATTTATTTTATTTATTTTATTTATTTTATTTATTTTATTTATTTTATTTATTTTATTTATTTTATTTATTTTATTTATTTTATTTATTTTATTTATTTTATTTATTTTATTTATTTTATTTACTTTATTTACTTTATTTATTTTATTTATTTTATTTATTTTATTTATTTTATTTATTTTATTTATTTTATTTATTTTATTTATTTTATTTATTTTATTTATTTTATTTATTTTATTTATTTTATTTATTTTATTTATTTTATTTATTTTATTTATTTTATTTATTTTATTTATTTTATTTATTTTATTTATTTTATTTATTTTATTTATTTTATTTATTTTATTTATTTTATTTATTTTATTTATTTTATTTATTTTATTTATTTTATTTATTTTATTTATTTTATTTATTTTATTTATTTTATTTATTTTATTTATTTTATTTATTTTATTTATTTTATTTATTTTATTTATTTTATTTATTTTATTTATTTTATTTATTTTATTTATTTTATTTATTTTATTTATTTTATTTATTTTATTTATTTTATTTATTTTATTTATTTTATTTATTTTATTTATTTTATTTATTTTATTTATTTTATTTATTTTATTTATTTTATTTATTTTATTTATTTTATTTATTTTATTTATTTTATTTATTTTATTTATTTTATTTATTTTATTTATTTTATTTATTTTATTTATTTTATTTATTTTATTTATTTTATTTATTTTATTTATTTTATTTACTTTATTTATTATATTTATTTTATTTATTTTATTTATTTTATTTACTTTATTTATTTTATTTATTTTATTTATTTTATTTATTTTATTTATTTTATTTATTTTATTTATTTTATTTATTTTATTTATTTTATTTATTTTATTTATTTTATTTATTTTATTTATTTTATTTATTTTATTTATTTTATTTATTTTATTTATTTTATTTATTTTATTTATTTTATTTATTTTATTTATTTTATTTATTTTATTTATTTTATTTATTTTATTTATTTTATTTATTTTATTTATTTTATTTATTTTATTTATTTTATTTATTTTATTTATTTTATTTATTTTATTTATTTTATTTATTTTATTTATTTTATTTATTTTATTTATTTTATTTATTTTATTTATTTTATTTATTTTATTTATTTTATTTATTTTATTTATTTTATTTATTTTATTTATTTTATTTATTTTATTTATTTTATTTATTTTATTTATTTTATTTATTTTATTTATTTTATTTATTTTATTTATTTTATTTATTTTATTTATTTTATTTATTTTATTTATTTTATTTATTTTATTTATTTTATTTATTTTATTTATTTTATTTATTTTATTTATTTTATTTATTTTATTTATTTTATTTATTCTATTTATTTTATTTATTTTATTTATTTTATTTATTTTATTTATTTTATTTATTTTATTTATTTTATTTATTTTATTTATTTTATTTATTTTATTTATTTTATTTATTTTATTTATTTTATTTATTTTATTTATTTTATTTATTTTATTTATTTTATTTATTTTATTTATTTTATTTATTTTATTTATTTTATTTATTTTATTTATTTTATTTATTTTATTTATTTTATTTATTTTATTTATTTTATTTATTTTATTTTATTTATTTTATTTATTTTATTTATGTTATTTATTTTATTTATTTTATTTATTTTATTTATTTTATTTATTTTATTTATTTTATTTATTTTATTTATTTTATTTATTTTATTTATTTTATTTATTTTATTTATTTTATTTATTTTATTTATTTTATTTATTTTATTTATTTTATTTATTTTATTTATTTTATTTATTTTATTTATTTTATTTATTTTATTTATTTTATTTATTTTATTTATTTTATTTATTTTATTTATTTTATTTATTTTATTTATTTTATTTATTTTATTTATTTTATTTATTTTATTTATTTTATTTATTTTATTTATTTTATTTATTTTATTTATTTTATTTATTTTATTTATTTTATTTATTTTATTTATTTTATTTATTTTATTTATTTTATTTATTTTATTTATTTTATTTATTTAATTTATTTAATTTGTTTTATTTATTTTATTTATTTTATTTATTTTATTTATTTTATTTATTTTATTTATTTTATTTATTTTATTTATTTTATTTATTTTATTTATTTTATTTATTTTATTTATTTTATTTATTTTATTTATTTTATTTATTTTATTTATTTTATTTATTTTATTTATTTTATTTATTTTATTTATTTTATTTATTTTATTTATTTTATTTATTTTATTTATTTTATTTATTTTATTTATTTTATTTATTTTATTTATTTTATTTATTTTATTTATTTTATTTATTTTATTTATTTTATTTATTTTATTTATTTTATTTATTTTATTTATTTTATTTATTTTATTTATTTTATTTATTTTATTTATTTTATTTATTTTATTTATTTTATTTATTTTATTTATTTTATTTATTTTATTTATTTTATTTATTTTATTTATTTTATTTATTTATTTTATTTATTTTATTTATTTTATTTATTTTATTTATTTTATTTATTTTATTTATTTTATTTATTTTATTTATTTTATTTATTTTATTTATTTTATTTATTTTATTTATTTTATTTATTTTATTTATTTTATTTATTTTATTTATTTTATTTATTTTATTTATTTTATTTATTTTATTTATTTTATTTATTTTATTTATTTTATTTATTTTATTTATTTTATTTATTTTATTTATTTTATTTATTTTATTTATTTTATTTATTTTATTTATTTTATTTATTTTATTTATTTTATTTATTTTATTTATTTTATTTATTTTATTTATTTTATTTATTTTATTTATTTTATTTATTTTATTTATTTTATTTATTTTATTTATTTTATTTATTTAATTTATTTCATTTGTTTTATTTATTTTATTTATTTTATTTATTTTATTTATTTTATTTATTTTATTTATTTTATTTATTTTATTTATTTTATTTATTTTATTTATTTTATTTATTTTATTTATTTTATTTATTTTATTTATTTTATTTATTTTATTTATTTTATTTATTCTATTTATTTTATTTATTTTATTTATTTTATTTATTTTATTTATTTTATTTATTTTATTTATTTTATTTATTTTATTTATTTTATTTATTTTATTTATTTTATTTATTTTATTTATTTTATTTATTTTATTTATTTTATTTATTTTATTTATTTTATTTATTTTATTTATTTTATTTATTTTATTTATTTTATTTATTTTATTTATTTTATTTATTTTATTTATTTTATTTATTTGATTTTATTTATTTTATTTATTTTATTTATGTTATTTATTTTATTTATTTTATTTATTTTATTTATTTTATTTATTTTATTTATTTTATTTATTTTATTTATTTTATTTATTTTATTTATTTTATTTATTTTATTTATTTTATTTATTTTATTTATTTTATTTATTTTATTTATTTTATTTATTTTATTTATTTTATTTATTTTATTTATTTTATTTATTTTATTTATTTTATTTATTTTATTTATTTTATTTATTTTATTTATTTTATTTATTTTATTTATTTTATTTATTTTATTTATTTTATTTATTTTATTTATTTTATTTATTTTATTTATTTTATTTATTTTATTTATTTTATTTATTTTATTTATTTTATTTATTTTATTTATTTTATTTATTTTATTTATTTTATTTATTTTATTTATTTTATTTATTTTATTTATTTTATTTATTTTATTTATTTTATTTATTTTATTTATTTTATTTATTTTATTTATTTTATTTATTTTATTTATTTTATTTATTTTATTTATTTTATTTATTTTATTTATTTTATTTATTTTATTTATTTTATTTATTTTATTTATTTTATTTATTTTATTTATTTTATTTATTTTATTTATTTTATTTATTTTATTTATTTTATTTATTTTATTTATTTTATTTATTTTATTTATTTTATTTATTTTATTTATTTTATTTATTTTATTTATTTTATTTATTTTATTTATTTTATTTATTTTATTTATTTTATTTATTTTATTTATTTTATTTATTTTATTTATTTTATTTATTTTATTTATTTTATTTATTTTATTTATTTTATTTATTTTATTTATTTTATTTATTTTATTTATTTTATTTATTTAATTTATTTCATTTGTTTTATTTATTTTATTTATTTTATTTATTTTATTTATTTTATTTATTTTATTTATTTTATTTATTTTATTTATTTTATTTATTTTATTTATTTTATTTATTTTATTTATTTTATTTATTTTATTTATTTTATTTATTTTATTTATTTTATTTATTTTATTTATTTTATTTATTTTATTTATTTTATTTATTTTATTTATTTTATTTATTTTATTTATTTTATTTATTTTATTTATTTTATTTATTTTATTTATTTTATTTATTTTATTTATTTTATTTATTTTATTTATTTTATTTATTTTATTTATTTTATTTATTTTATTTATTTTATTTATTTTATTTATTTTATTTATTTTATTTATTTTATTTATTTTATTTATTTTATTTATTTTATTTATTTTATTTATTTTATTTATTTTATTTATTTTATTTATTTTATTTATTTTATTTATTTTATTTATTTTATTTATTTTATTTATTTTATTTATTTTATTTATTTTATTTATTTTATTTATTTTATTTATTTTATTTATTTTATTTATTTTATTTATTTTATTTATTTTATTTATTTTATTTATTTTATTTATTTTATTTATTTTATTTATTTTATTTATTTTATTTATTTTATTTATTTTATTTATTTTATTTATTTTATTTATTTTATTTATTTTATTTATTTTATTTATTTTATTTATTTTATTTATTTTATTTATTTTATTTATTTTATTTATTTTATTTATTTTATTTATTTTATTTATTTTATTTATTTTATTTATTTTATTTATTTTATTTATTTTATTTATTTTATTTATTTTATTTATTTTATTTATTTTATTTATTTTATTTATTTTATTTATTTTATTTATTTTATTTATTTTATTTATTTTATTTATTTTATTTATTTTATTTATTTTATTTATTTTATTTATTTTATTTATTTTATTTATTTTATTTATTTTATTTATTTTATTTATTTTATTTATTTTATTTATTTTATTTATTTTATTTATTTTATTTATTTTATTTATTTTATTTATTTTATTCATTTTATTTATTTTATTTATTTTATTTATTTTATTTATTTTATTTTTTTTATTTATTTTATATATTTTATTCATTTTATTCATTTTATTTATTTTATTTAGTTGATTTTATTTATTTTCTTTATTTATAATATTTACTTGCATTTTTTGAGTTTAGTGGGTTGATACCCATCTGTCGTTGAGCCTATTGACCATAGCTTTACAAGATCTGACTAATTTGTGGGCCTTTCATGGTCATATGACAAGCAACATTCGTTGTGGTCCAAACTAATGTCTGCATTTGTTTTCTGTCGTTTTCCAATGTTTTGAATTTCTGTGGCCTTCTGTGTTGTCGTTAAATATTTACTTGGATATTTGGCACTGAATGTCAAAAGTTCAGCCGCCTCACTGTTGGCTTGCAACTTTCACTTGGCGTTGTTGGCATAACGTTTTTTTCTTAAGGTTTCGTGGCCGCAACGCCGTATTATAGTTCGTGGCATGTTTGATTGATCTTTGGGCTTCATTCAATTTCGTTATCATTTTTAGTCTGCCTCTGTGTGCCTCTGTGTGTGTCAAATAAAGTAATAATGTGGGGGGATGATGGCGCTTAAAGTGTCACTGTGCGCTTCCTTTCGTCAGTCATTTTACTTTGGGTTCCACTTCCTCCCTCTCTCCCCCCTCCGCCAGTACACTTTATTTAATATGGAAATTTCTGCTACTCCGGAGGAGGTTACGGGGCAGGACCATAAACAGAAATGTATATATTTTCATATGATTTTAGGTGAAAGCGGTGGAGAAACAACAGCAACAACAACTACAGCAACGACGACATAATGAAATGACTGAAATTTTCTTTTCGCTCGGGCGTTTCTTTGATGTGTTCGCCGGTGTTGCAAGGGGGTGGTGCGTAATGAAAATTGCCATTTCGAGGAAGTGAAAAGTAATTTTAAGAAAGCAGAAAGGAAAAAAAGATCCCCAGAAGTTATGTCGTACAGTTTGACGGCGCCTTATAAAGTTGTAGTTGATTTTGATTCCCGGCCAGAGCTGACACGCTCCCTCGCTCTCACTCTTTTGGATTTTTTCTATTTTTAATAACAAATTAATGGTGTTTTCTGCTCGATGCTTGGATTTTACCAAGCATTGCCATTTTCTTTTTGAGGAAAACGGAAAAACTGGAAATTTTCCAAGATTTAAATTAAAGAAGTTTCCGAGCGTATATTTTTGTTTATTTTATTTTAATGATGTCGTTGCGACAGTGCGGGAAGCATACGATTTCTTGATAAATGCAAAATATTATTACTCGCACCTAAGTACGAGGGTCGTACTAATGATTGCTTTATCGTTTTTTTTTGTTTATTTCGATATGAAGGTGTCGTTCATTCCAATATGTATTTATGTGAACATATGAAAAATTCACAAAGAAATTCAAACAATTTGGCGTGTTTTCATGCCAAGTTTGATCAAAAGCACAATTTATATTTTTAGTAAACGTCAAAGGCGAGACAAATTATAATTGGACATAATCAAAATTTATAAAGTTTTTAAGGGGAAGAATTTTAATTGGTTGTTAATGCTAGAGGAGACATAAGTAGGAAGTATCATCGATGTTTATTTAGCAGAGATTGTTCTCTTTCATTTGATAGCCATATTGATATTGTAAGACTTGAAATGTTAGGAAAATAAATTTAAATAAAAAGGAAACTAGATCACGAAATGAAAAAAATAGATTATGAACTACTTATGGTCTCTAGTTTCACTTGTTTCCTTCAAAGGTGAAAAGTTATGTCGCACGATGTTAAGTTTAGTATTTTAAATAAGTTGTGATACTTAAAAAAAACACAAAAATTTGTCACAGGACTATGTATAAAATTTCCTGATTTATTACTAGTTATCAAATTTAAAAATTTTTATGAATATTTTTTTACTAAAATTAAAAAATTGTAATTTTAATATTTCTACTCTCATTTTGGAAATATGAGTCCCTTTTATATGTTCGATTCAGTTAAATAACCGCTAAAATGTTGCGAATTCCACTCTCACATAGAAACAGTGGAACAGTTCTCAAAGAATTAAAAAAATAGATTTTTTTGAAAAATGTTTTTTTTTGGTGGAACGAAAAAACCCATAAAATAGAAACAAAAAATTTTGAAAACATATTTCGGTTTATTTTTCCATAGTTAACATTTTAACGCAAAATATTTATTTTTAAAATCATGATTTTTTAAATTTTTGATTAATAACTGCTTTATAAATTAAATAAGAAAATATACATTTTTAATATTTCTATAGCAGAATTTCAAGGGTGGGCTATTTAATATTTTAAATTTGGACAACCGATTACTTTGACTTTGAGAGGTAAAATAACATTAATTTTTATTTGTTAAGGTTTATGTTTGTCATTTGTCTTTAACTGAAACTTAGAAAATGATCGTGTTCTCAGATGAAGTTTATTTTCATCTCGGTGGCTATGTCTGTGTGGTTCAGAAAAACCACACATGATTATTGAAAAGCCAGAGAATTCACAACGAGTCAAGGTTTGGTGAGGATTTTGGGCTATTGGTTGGTCGGATGAATTACTGCCGAACCAATCGTTGATGTTGTGTTGCATTATTAAATGACAGAGTTAAACCTTTCCAATAAAGCCAGAAATTTGAAAAAATAATCAGTACATTTTTATAGCCGATTCTAATTTAAAATTTTAAATGGCCATATTTCAATTTAAGGCCAATATATGGAAAACATATTGGACAACGCTTGAAATATTTTGAAAATATAAAAATTAAACTATATAGATGGACCTTCTAACAATTTGCAGCCAAGTCGAAGTAGCGATGAAGGGCAGTCCCTTCTTCGTATTTCTAAAGTATAGATCTCATATCGATTTTTCGTCGTCCAACTTCCCCTAAATTGGTTTGCAGCTACTTTTATAAGGAAATGAAGCAAATAAGTCAAATATAAATAGAGAGAATGCACTTTGAAAAATCTGCGTTCATGTAGTCGAAATTTAGTAAATATTTTTTTAAAAATATAAAAAGTAATTTCACCACTCTACAATATTTCTGATAATATTTTATTGATTTTTTAGGTTGGTGCCTTGGTGTCTTACTGAAAATCTCAAATGATAACATTTTTTTTCATAATTGACAATTGGTCATATCTTGAAAAAGTTAGTCTTTCTTTCGTCTTCTGCAATTCAAATATTTTTTGGAAATAAACTAAGTTAAGTTTACTAAGTTTCCAATAAATCTGAAATGTTTGTCTTGACATGGAATTTTCGATCATAATTAGCATAATGAAATTTTCTTCGCCCTGTTGTACCCAATGTACAATTCAGGCAATGACAGAACATCACACATTGAAGATTTACTGTGCGATCGATTTTTTAAACATAGATTGCATTCTAATTCTATTTTGTCAAAAGATATTTTAGTCATCTTTTGACAAAATAGATTTTCTGATGTCAAAATATCAATTTTTTGCGAAAATTTCTATTTGCTTCGAAGGTACCTTTAATATTTGTACTATAATCTTAGACATATAAAGCCAAGAATGTCAAGTTGCACTATAAATTAAAGGCAATTATGACGGCTACTTTAACCTAAAAAGTAAGTCGCCCAATAATGAACAATTATTTTATTATCATTTTTAAAAGCCACTGTTCTAACGATGAAGGCAGTGTCTCATTGAAACTATGGACAAATGATGAAGTTAAGAGAAAATTATTGGTATTATGTTGTTTTTTAGATTTTGCTTAAATAGCGGTGCGGTAAGAGACCATTAAAGTTATTAATTCAGAAACTAAAACAAAAAAGTTCCTCCTCCCAAAGCCATGTTTAAAAGGAAAAAAATTCACTTCACTGATTTTTCATTTTTCTGAAAATATAGGTGTGATTTTTCGAACACATTGAGTAACGAAGCATTTTTTTAGTTGTTGGTCCTCGAAATTAAATTTTGAGTAAAAATTAATGCATTGAGAAATGGGTGAACAGGGCCTCTCCAGCAAGCTCCATAAAATATAAACTGGACCAAAAATGTTGAAGTTATTGTGGTTTCGAAAAAAATCATTAGAAATAATACTAAAACAGTAAACATTGGCTAACTCATGAAATATTTTGCGACAACGCAGAAAACAAACCAATTACTGATATGAGACGGAAACATTCACTAAAATATGTTATTTTACTTATTCATATTTAATATTTTTAATAATTGTTCTTAACACAAGTATAAGTACCGGAACTCCATCATGATACCTATAGAGCATCATAATAAAATTTTATTTAAAAAAAAAGAAGAAAAAATTATAAAAAAATTAATTTTTCTGATAATCTTAATACAATTTGCTGTAAATTCTCAATACTACTATAACCTACCACAAAAAATTGTGAATATTTTGAAATTACCTTGTCGCACTTGTTCCACAAAAGATATTAAAAACATTAAATATCAAATTAAAATACTAAGTATTACAAAAATATATTAAACAAACTATAACGGTATTTTTGAGAATGAGGAGACAAAATAATGTGCGATTTTAAAGTGGGTAGTAGTAATGGCCCCTGTATTTTGGTTTGAAAATAAGGGATATATTTGATTTGAACTAGGATATTGTCCTGGCTCAAGACCATTTTGCATCTATATTTAATAGAATGCATGCAATAGAATGACATTTATTACTTGGCTGTAGACTACCACGATCATGATTTCGACATTTCTAAAATTTGAGTTTGAAATGAGGTTGAAATGTTCGTTCAATCTTAATGTCTTCAAGTCATATGTTGTTGAAAATCAGGAAATGCTTCTTTTTCTGCCTTATGCCAAAGTACAAATTTCCAAACTTTCATTTAAATCGGAGACATAATGGATTTTTTTTCCATTTCGCATGAATTTGGTATATAATTTAGTTATTTCTATTTTAACAGGTCTTTGGTCAGTTAATGATTTTATTATAAGGGTTGTTTCGAAAGCAAAGGTTTTCTTAGCCGCTCTTCAGTTCGTTATAGGGGAAAAACGCTAATTGGAATTAATTAAAATAACCTGAATTTAGTAATTAATTTGTCTTGATTTTATTAAGATTTTTCTTTTCCACACAACTGTCCAACATATTTCAAAGTAAAATATTTATTTTTATACACCCTCCTATCGGACTGAAAAAAATACTTAAGAACATATTCACAATCAGCGGGAAATGTCTACGACAGCCTTGCCAGCTGACAAGGACAAGTGGCCGTCGTCGATGTTGATAAATGAATGGGCGAATAATTGAAATATCAGTGGCACATCCGGGCACAATCCGCGCAACACAATTAAATGCAAATTTGACCCCCTTCTTTTAACTTATAGGCTTTCTAGGGAGGTTAACGCGAAAACAAACATAAAACATTTTCATTTAAATTACAATTTGGATAATAATTTGAATTTATTTTCCGCAGACAAATCGTGTTCGAACTCACGACCTTGTTCATCATTTTGCATATATATATATATATATATATATATATATATGTATATATTATGCAAAGCAAAAATACTTGGCAGACACAATCTTCTTCAACAAGTTTACTTCGCAGCAACAACGTTCTCCCATCAACAAAGTTCTGCCTTCTTTTATTAATGGAAAATCAATTTTCCCATCAATTGTATTTATGCGAGAGCTCAACTGCCAAGTGCGGATACTCGATGGTACATCCTTTACACTTCGCTCATCTTCCATCTCGGGGATCGGTGCTCGGGGCCGGCGCTGCTATAAACGCAAATTGTGTGGCAATTGAGTCAATCGCATCAGAAATCAAGTGCCTGATGCCAGAACAAAAAAAAACTGAATTCGCTGAAAAAACAACTCCGCCAAATAAGCTTTATAACCCCAATAATGAAATTTGCTGCGAGGTGGGTGAGTTGCCAACGGCAGCCAGGAAAACGAAAAAAGTTTAACAAGAAAACTGCGCGAGGCGAAAAAAGCCGTAAATTCAATTAAAATAAATCACTCGCAAAAGTTCAAATTGAATTTGGGGTTGTGAACAGGTAGCCGGGGTGGCTCATACTCAGCCCATTTAAAGAGTTTGACGGCAGGAGGTATATATTTTAAATATGGGAGGATACGCTCTCGAAAAAATTAATATATTTTCAAAAAGAGTCAAAAAGTAAAATTTAAAATCGAACAGAGTTATCTTTGTTAAAAATAAGATCTTTTATTGATTTTAATCATTTGATTCAAAAAATATTTTTTTCGAGTGTAACAATCATATCAATTTTCCCTCTTGACAACAACATTGAAAGTCAATATGAATTCAATTATTTTGCTGGTGTTGTACGAATATGAGAGTATCAACAGTATGACCAAGAAAAATTAAGGACTGAGAAAAGAGAAAAAAGTACGAAACGACACAAGGACTAGACGGTGTTTATCGTAAAGCCCAATATTTGTTCCCATAATAATAAGTTATGGAAATTTGTTGCGCTGGCAGGCAATAAAATACCACAATAGGCTATGAAAATCAAAATCAGACAAGGGTGTAGCTCTTGGGTAATAATGTCAACATTTAAAATACTGCCACCATTTTATTACACGCCAATGTCATGGCTCATAAAGGGCTCGTCAAAAAGGACACCGTCATTGGCTTGGCCAAACATTAAGGCCGCCAGGAAACAAAACTCAGCCATAAACAATTTTCTTTCGCTGGTGATTATTAAAAGCAAACAGGTATAAGAAAATATTAAAAACAAATAAGCTTTTGTACAAACGATGGGTCTGATGGCTGAGGTCGAATCAATTTCAAGAATTTGGGCAAACGATGGCTCTGATGGCTGAGGTCGAATCAATTACATGCTTCACGCTTCCGCTTCTGCTGGATTTTTGGCAATATATAATTGAAGATTTGTGTGGCCTTAGTAGAGTACACATAAATGCCACCGGTTCTCATTATATTTTTTGACAGTAGAAAAGAACATTTTGCCGACCCTTAAAAATATGTGTTTCCTTAACTGCAAGGACAGGCGTAATAATTGATGAATGGTTGGGAAAGATTGATTGAAGGTTTATGCTTTTGAAAGGGAAAAGGGGATAGATGAAATTCATAGAATATTTTACGTGACATAAGGGTGGAAATGTATAATTTTAGCCGCAGCCCCAGTTTAGTTTGATATATGCATAACAGATATATCACCGCTGTCAGTTGAGGAATTATTATCTCGCCAAAGGAAACTTAATGATATGTCCTTGTTGTTGGCACACCCATATAAATTAAAAGTTATCAATACTTTAGAATGGTGTTTGGCTACGACGATTTTTAATCAGAGTTCTTTAAATTTTCTAAAGTATTTTTGGTGTCATAAGGTCGAAAAGGAGATTAAAAATTTGTATCGATATTTTCTTAATTTTAATAAAAATATTCCAATGTTTGTCTTTAAATGAGTACTATAACTTTGAGAGTATAAATTCGTCCGTTTATGAACTGCACAAAAATATTTGCTTAGGAAAAGTCAACAAAACAAATGTCTTTAAGTCTTTTTTAGTGGCCCAAAAAGCCTTAAGAAATAGAAAAAATGGAAATGAATTTTATTATTATTTTTTAAATTTCTAGCATTCTTATGAATAAAATATAAAAATATATATATATATATATATATATATTAATTTTTAAAAAAGTAAAATAAGTTAAAAAAATATTTTGTTATTTTTCGTTAAGTAAAACATTTGTTATCGAATAAAACACAAAAAATTAAAAAATATATATTTTTCCATTTTTAATAAGGAGATAAGAATTTTAATAAAATCATTTTTTAAATAGCACTTATTTGCTAACACGAAAAACCCCATAACAGATAGAAAGATATATATTTTGCTACATTTTCTTACAGCTAGTATCTTACTCAAAGCCAGTTTGAAGAGAAATTATATATAAATTTAGAAGATTTCACTCTTCTCGTAGAAATACGATTCGCATTCACGTATGACGAATGCAAACAACATCATTTGAAAATGAAAAGCTATGAAATGTGTTTTTTATACCCTACACCACTTCGTGGTCTAGGGTATTATAAGTTAGTTTCTCGCCAAATGTTTGTAACACCAAGAAATAATCGAGCTAGACCCACCTTTAAGTATACCGATCGGCTTAGAATCACCAGCTGAGTCGATTTAACGATGTCTGTCTGTCCGTCCGTCCGTCCGTCTGCTGTCCATCTAAGCTTGTTCGCACTCTACAGGTCGCAATTGTTGTCCGATTGTCATGAAACTTGACAGAAGTTATTTTTTCTGGCCAAGGACCATCGGTATTGAATTTGGAGGAAATCGGTTCAGATTTAGATATAGCTCCCATACAAATGTCGCTCCCGATTTCACTTTTTCCGCTTTAGAAACCACATATTGTACCCGATTTTTTTTAAATTTTGCAGAACATCTTATAATCCAACTAGAAACACGTATCCCAAAATTGGGTAAGATCGGTTCAGATTTAGATATAGCCCCCATACAAATGTCGCTCCCGATTTGACATTTTCCGCTCTAGAAACGACATATTGTACCCGATTTTCTTTAAATTTTGCAGAACATCTTATAATCGAACTAGAAACACGTATGCAAAAATTGGGTAAGATCGGTACAGATTTAGATATAGCCCCCATACAAATGTCGCTCCCGATTTGACATTTTCCGCTCTAGAAAAGACATATTGTACCCGATTTTCTTTAAATTTTGCAGAACATCTTATAATCCAACTAGAAACACGTATGCCAAAATTGGGTAAGATCGGTTCAGATTTAGATATAGCCCCAATACAAATGTCGCTCCCGATTTCACTTTTTCCGCTTTAGAAACCACATATTGTACCCGATTTTCTTTAAATTTGGCACAACATTTTATAATCGAACTAGAAACACCTATGCTGAAACTGGGTAAGATCGGTTCAGATTTAGATATAGCCCCCATACAAATGTCACTCTCTCCGCTCTAGAAACCATATCTTGCACCCGATTTTCTTTAAATTTGGCACAACATCTTATAATCTAACTAGAAACACCTATGCTGAAAGTGGGTATGATCGGTAGAGATTTAGATATAGCCCACATACAAATGTCCCTCCCGATTTGACTTTTGCCGCTCTAAAATCCACATATTGTACCCGTTTTTCTTTAAAATTGGCACAACATCTTATAATCCAACGTATGGCGAAAGTGGGTAAGATCGGTTCAGATTTAGATATCGCCCTCATACAAATGTTGCTCCCGAATGTTTAACCGACTTTGGCCAAACTTTACATATTACCAATAAACATACATGGTGAAAGCGGGTCACATCGTTCCAGGTTTCAATATACCCCCATACAAATGTCCTTTCCGATTTAACATTTTTGTCAAACACATACATTTACAGGATGCAAAAATCCTTCCCGATTTCACTTTTTTACCGAATTGAATTGTAATGAGATAGAAAGTCCGTCCGTCTTTAGCCTTTCCTTACTTGTTTGGGAGATGCCCATAGGTCCATACTTTGGTATAAACAGGGTCCCATTCTGATCTATTACAGCTCTAGAAACTACATCTCACATCGGATCTTCATCAAATTTTGCAGATCATGGTATTTTTCAACCAGGAATACCTACCGTGAATGAGAAATATATAGGCCCATGTTTTGGACCAGGCCCAAAATGTAGTTATAGGCCCCCTTTTGAAATGTCGGTCCGATTCATCCTATTACTACTGTGTAATTTGCATTTGTCTGTCGGACAATTGGATCAATTACCATATTATTAAACATATTCGTTAAATATGCCTAAAGATGAATTTATAGTAACTGTATAATTTATATAAACTACATAAAATTGCTCCCATGAAATAAATGGGTTTAGTAATCAAAGCGAGGTACATACGCAGGGTGTGGTGTAGGGTATTATATAGTCGGCCCCGTCCGACTTTAGCCTTTCCTTACTTGTTTTTAATTCTCTTACTTTCAAAAGGATTATATTTTTCAATTTTTAATTAGGATTTTTCGTGGCAGCAACAATATTTTAAATTATTTAATTAAAAACAAGAAAAATTATTATGCTTCCAAATTTTAAAATTTAATTTAATTTAATTTAAATTTAAATTTTATATTGTACTTTAACAAGACCATATACACAAGAAACTAGAGATCGGATGTAGAAAAACTGTGTACTTTGTTCAATTCAATTCAATTCGGTGATATTTTCTTTTCTGGAGTTCCAAATTTAAAGGATATACAAATTTCTAAAAAGTTGTTTAAATAATTCTACCTATATATGGGTATCAATTGAAAGAGGAAAATTTCGAGAAATTGAAAACAAAAAAATGAATGGGCCAAAAATAAGCCAGAACAATATCTCAATACAAATGTTGATCAAAATGAAACGTACATAAAAATTAAAAAAAAATGTTTTCAGAACGAAAAAATTGTATTATTTCATATCAATAAGAATTTTTAATATTTTTCTCTCAACTGCCAACTTATGCATACTTAACCACATAAGCCTTAAGCAAAAAATCATATTATTAGTCTACAAAATAATCGGTTAGATTAGAGAAATACTTGACAGTACCTATTGTACTTGAAAGAGGGAGAAACAAGAATTATTTCTAATAAGAACTGTGTACTCAGTTTTCCATTTAGCAATCTTCTTTCCTTTTAAATGGACTTCAAAGTTTTAAGGATATAAAGATTTATTTAAATATTTCTATCCATCAGAAAGAGGACAAACTCTAGAAATGGAAACCCTTTTATTGGTAGAAAGTTTAATAAGTACCCTGGATATATTGCAAAGAGAAAGTGTTTTCTTCTTTATAATGCTACCTTTAAAAAAAATTAACTAAAATATTTTTTCAACTTTTTCAGATTCAGCAAAAATTTTCTGATGACATTTCTTAAATTAGTATTTCCACATAAAATTCGCATTATTTTGTGTTAGAAGAAATTATTTTGAAAATTGTGGTTTATTCAATCTGTCGTATTAATTGTTGTTTGAAAGATTAATTGAAAAAGTATTTATTTTATTAAATTGTTTATTTTAGTTATTCAATCTTTCTGATTTTGACTATTAAATAGTAATTGACAAAGCTCGAGGTCAGTTTCTTTATTTATATTTATTAATTTCCGATTTTTCAGAATTTCATGAACTGCATCTTCGGACTACGTAAAAAATAGGAAAATCATTAATTTCTTCCCAATAATTTAAATAAAAATTAAAAATAAACATTTTTTGGACAATTATTTAAAAATATAAATATAATCATTTTTTAATACATTTTTATTTTTAAACATGTAAACATTTCAGCGTTAGATCGATAGTAGTGTTCGATGTCAAAGGCCACAGCCGGCCAGAGATGGAGAATTTGTGCGGTTCTTATTGTCCACACAGCGGGTAAAAAATTTAATTGATTCTAATTTAATTTTTTAAGAGCTTGATAACTTTTTTTTAAAAAAAACGCATAAAATTTGCAAAATCTCATCGGTTCTTTATTTGAAACGTTAGATTGGTCCATGACATTTACTTTTTGAAGATAATTCCATTTAAATGTTGACCTCGGCTGCGTCTTAGGTGGTCCATTCGGAAAGTCCAATTTTGGGCAACTTTTTCGAGCATTTCGGCCGGAATAGCCCGAATTTCTTCGGAAATGTTGTCTTCCAAAGCTGGAATAGTTGCTGGCTTATTTCTGTAGACTTTAGACTTGACGTAGCCCCACAAAAAATAGTCTAAAGGCGTCAAATCGCATGATCTTGGTGGCCAACTTACCGGTCCATTTCTTGAGATGAATTGTTCTCCGAAGTTTTCCCTCAAAATGGCCATAGAATCGCGAGCTGTGTGGCATGTAGCGCCATCTTGTTGAAACCACATGTCAACCAAGTTCAGTTCTTCCATTTTTGGCAACAAAAAGTTTGTTAGCATCGAACGATAGCGATCGCCATTCACCGTAACGTTGCGTCCAACAGCATCTTTGAAAAAATACGGTCCAATGATTCCACCAGCGTACAAACCACACCAAACAGTGCATTTTTCGGGATGCATGGGCAGTTCTTGAACGGCTTCTGGTTGCTCTTCACTCCAAATGCGGCAATTTTGTTTATTTACGTAGCCATTCAACCAGAAATGAGCCTCATCGCTGAACAAAATTTGTCGATAAAAAAGCGGATTTTCTGCCAACTTTTCTAGGGCCCATTCACTGAAAATTCGACGTTGTGGCAGATCGTTTGGCTTCAGTTCTTGCACGAGCTGTATTTTATACGGTTTTACACCAAGATCTTTGCGTAAAATCTTCCATGTGGTCGAATAACACAAACCCAATTGCTGCAAACGGCGACGAATCGACATTTCACGGTCTTCAGCAACACTCTCAGAAACAGACGCAATATTCTCTTCTGTACGCACTGTACGCATTCGTGTGGTTGGTTTAATGTCCAATAAAGTAAACTGAGTGCGAAACTTGGTCACAATCGCATTAATTGTTTGCTCACTTGGTCGATTATGTAGACCATAAATCGGACGTAAAGCGCGAAACACATTTCGAACCGAACACTGATTTTGGTAATAAAATTCAATGATTTGCAAGCGTTGCTCGTTAGTAAGTCTATTCATGATGAAATGTCAAAGCATACTGAGCATCTTTCTCTTTGACACCATGTCTGAAATCCCACGTGATCTGTCAAATACTAATGCATAAAAATCCTAACCTCAAAAAAATCACTCTTTATATCCCGCCTTTGGACGTTTGTGTCTATAAGACATTGCAATAGAAATCTTTCATGTGAATGAATATAGTTCTACCTCTTCATGTCATATTTTGGCCAGACCATCTTCGTAAAAAGGACGAATTACACTATGCAACAAATAATAAAAAAATTGTGCACAAAAAATATGAGGCATAAACAAATAAAATCAACATAATTTTTATGGATTTATTTTTTTAATTTCTTACTAATATTACATTTTTTCTACGTAGGTACCTTTAATATTTGTTCTATTTGAATATATAAGTCCCATAATACCAGCTTAGATGCTCAAGTAAAAGTTTTTATTATGCCTACAAAGTGTGCGAGTTTCATTTGCACATAGATACTGTGGTTTAGGAACGGTTCTGTGGTTCAAAGAATTGAAAAAAAAAATATTCAAAAAATTCTTTTATAGCTGGCAGATACAATTAAGTATGTCTCACTTAAATAAGCATACCTAAAATGGACTTCAAAGCCTTTAATTTGAAGTAATTTCCTTCAATTTAAAGTGAGTAAGTTAATTTGTATGTTGTAAATCTTCTTGATTTTGGATATTTTTAGGAATTAGGTGGAGAAAAAATGAAAATCTAGCCTAAGATTTCTAATACCTTGCATTGTTACAATAATGGCGAGAGCACAAAGAGGGCACAAAAGACTAAATGGATTAAAATTCTCATATGAAGTGTCCACATTCATCAATAACAGCTCAAAATCAAAATTGTCCTTTTACTGGCAATTATAAGTACGTTGGCCTTTAAGTTGCAAGGCAATTATATGCTATGAATTGTGCTTGAAAACCACAACAAATACAGGTAACAATTGAAGGTAATTTACAGAAAATTACCACTTAATTGGGTTGATACGTGTTGACATAAACTTGAAAGAAATGAAAGGAAAAACCAATAACGGAATTGTGTGGAAATATCATAAACTTCAATTAAACTTTCTCATACATTCATAGAACACAAAACAAGTAAGGAAAGGCTAAAGTCGGGCGGGGCCGACTATATGATACACTCCACTTTCCAACCGAATACAGTCCAACTCGGTAAAAAAGTGAAAACGGGAAGAATTTTTGTATGTTTCCTAATCATAGGCTAATACAACCTGGTTCGATTTGTCAAATCGATAAGAATATTTGTATCGGGGCTATATCCAAACATGGAAAAATGTGACTAACTTTCACAATAAGTTCTTCCAGTTCAAATATAAGGTGTTATGCTCACTTTGAAGAAATTCGGTGAAAATTCGTGGTTTCTGGGGCGGAAAAATTTAAATCGGGAGCGAAATTTGTATGGAAGCTATATATAAATCTGAACCGATCTAACACATTTTTACCACAAGTGTTTCTAGTTGAAATATAATATGTTTTGCCAATTTTGAAGAAAATCTCTTGTAATATATGGTATCTAGAGTGAAAGGATTAAAATCGGGAGTGAAATTCGTATGTGAGCTATATGTAAATCTGAATTTTTACCACAGGTGTTTCTAGTTGAAATATAAGATGTTTTGCCAAATTTGAAGACAATCTGATACAATATGTATTTTCTAGAGCGGAAAAAGTGAAATCGAGAGCGAAATTTTTATGGGAGCTATATATAAATCTGAACCGATCTGCACCATTTTTACCACAGGTGTTTCTAGTTGAAATATAAGATGTTTTCCCAAATCTGAAGACAATCTGATGCAATATGTGGTTTCTAGAGCGGAAAAAGTGAAATCGAGAGCGAAATTTTTATGGGAGCTATATATAAATCTGAACCGATCTGCACCATTTTTACCACAGGTGTTTCTAGTTGAAATATAAGATGTTTTCCCAAATCTGAAGACAATCTGATAAAATATGTGGTTTCTAGAGCGGAAAAATTCAAATCGGGAGCGAAATTTGTATGGGAGCTATATATAAATCTGAACCGATCTGCCCCATTTTTACCACAGGTGTTTCTAGTTGAAATATAAGATGTTTTGCCAAATTTGAAGACAATCTGATACAATATGTGGTTTCTAGAGCGGAAAAAGTCAAATCGGGAGCGAAATTTGTATGCGAGCTATATATAAATCTGAACCGATCTGGCCCAGTTTTACCACAGGTGTTTCTAGTTGAAATATAAGATGTTTTGCCAAATTTGAAGACAATCTGATACAATATGTGGTTTCTAGAGCGGAAAAGTCAAATCGGGAGCGAAATTTGTATGGGAGCTATATATAAATCTGAACCGATCTGACCCATTTTTACCACAGGTGTTCCTAGTTGAAATATAAGATGTTTTGCCAAATCTGAAGACAATCTGATACAATATGTGGTTTCTAGAGCGGAAAAAGTGAAATCGAGAGCGAAATTTGTATGGGAGCTATATATAAATCTGAACCGATCTGCACCATTCTTACCACAGGTGTTTCTAGTTGAAATATAAGATGTTTTGCCAAATTTGAAGACAATCTGATACAATATGTGGTTTCTAGAGCGGAAAAAGTCAAATCGGGAGCGAAATTTGTATGGGAGCTATATATAAATCTGAACCGATCTGACCCATTTTTACTACAGGTGTTTCTAGTTGGAATATAAGATGTTTTGCCAATTTTGAAGAAAATCTGTTGTAATATGTGGTATCTAGAGTGAAAAGTGTCAAATCGGGAGTGAAATTCGTATGGGGTCTATATCTAAATCTGAACCGATTTTCTTCAAATTAAATAGCGTTCGTTCTTATCCCGAAAAACTTCGTTGTGCAAAGTTTCATTTTGTTCTGTCTACAATTGCGACCTGTATCGTGATTACAAGAATAGATGGACGGACGGACGGACGGACGGACGGACGGACGGACGGACGGACAGACAGACGGACATTGCTAAATCGATTCAGAAAGTGATTATAAGTCGATCGGTATAATTAACAATGGGTCTATCTCTCTTCCTTTTGGGTGTTACAAACAAATGCACAAAGACATAATACTCTCGTGGAGTGTATAAAAACACAAAGTATTGTAAATCTAAACACCCTCCCCCACTAAACAACAATTACTGCCTTAGGCATAGCACAGTTGTTGACAAACAAAGCCAGTGGACCCCTGAAAATTGTAACTGTGTTAGCACGCTTACCCAGCTGATTTCCTCGCCTTTTACAATAAGCTTTTGTTGAAAAAGTTTCATTTTCATGAATTCCATTCAAAATAAATTCGAACTTTTGTTTGAATTGTTCCAAAAATTCTTGCTATAAAGAGAAATTATTTATTGCGGTTAGCATGAAGCCAATCAATGGCCTATGGCCGTTGCGGGGGAAGGAGAAAAAGTAGCCAGGGATTTATGGGACCACAGCCAAAGATGTGAACAATTGAATGCTATTAGGATTTAGCAACGATTTAAAGGCCAACATGTACAAAATCCCCTTTTGAATAAAAATACAATAAAATGAAATTTGTTTATTGTAAATTCTGTAGCCTCATGCATATTCATGGAGATGTGCTTCTTCTTTTTCGATTTTGCAATTCATTTGCAAACAATTTGAACATTTTATGTTTATTAATCAGAGAAATTCATTTTCTATATAGTTTTGCTTTGCTCCTAACTGTCTATCTGTCCTATGTGGTTTCACATTGTGCCATCAAATGAAGTGCTCGAATTTTATTGTTATTCATGGGAAATTGAAATGCAAAAAAAAACTGCAAAACATATTGTATAATTTTTCAATTTGATTGTTGTAGAACTTTTGGTAATTACCATTATAGAATTTTATATGCAATGTTCCATTGATAGAAGCAGAGAAATGATTTCGTTTACTCAATGTATGTACATATCAGAGTGAAATGAGATTGTGAGCCAAGAAATGCAGTTGTATTTTTCTTTAGAAAATAAATAAAATGTAAGTAATACTGTGTAAGTTGAATGTATGTAAAGATTACGTATGAATAATATTAAAAATTAATATAAATCATACGATCCCATGGACAGTGGTAGTTGAAGCTGTCTAGAGATGAAATGGTACGTATGAGTAATATTAATAATTAATATAAATCATACAATCTCCTCGACAGTGGTAGTTCAAGCTATCTAGATATGCAATGGTACGTATGAGTAATATTATTAATTAATATAAATCATACGATCTCCTGGACAGTGGTAGTTCAAGCTATTTAGAGATGAAATGGTACGTATGAGTAATATTAATAATTAATATAATTCATACGATCCCATGGACAATGGTAGTTCAAGCTATCTAGATATGCAATGGTACGTATGAGTAATATTATTAATTAATATAAATCATACGATCTCCTGGACAGTGAAGAGATAACGCAATAGAATGCTGTTTATGGCTGTACTAAGCCTAAATATGAGGCGAAGTGGACAAAAATCACTGAAATTACTACCCACAGAAATGTTACAAAAACGAAGTGATGTTTAAACATATTTATTTGCAAATAAAAAAATAAATTCTGTTGAACTTTCCTACATTTATCATCTTTCATTGGAATTTTTCATATGAACTATGTATTTTCCATGGTAATATTTATTAAAATATGCAGTCTTATTTAAACAACAATTTATGCAAATTGTTTAGCAACCTGTTTCACATATATACCCTGTAATACTTGTCTTCAATATTATGTGCTGGCGCTGCTGTTGATCATGTTCACATCCTTAGCAACTTTTATTTTATTTTGCAGAAATTATGAAAGTCGCACTGGGGGAAAAGCGACACACAGACACGCTGGCTCTAAAACATAAACTAAACTAATACGGGCACTATGTCAGCTATAAACACACTCAGCTCACCAAAATGAACCCAAGCCAGCGATGATTAGGCCGCATGCACCCACAGCAGCGTAGACATACACGCTGTGACAGTGCCAGTAAAGAATGCAGAATGTTTCTCATAGTAAACGAGAACTTTGGCGAAGGCACGTGTGTGTAGTAGCAATATCAGTTACCACTTCCATGAAAACGACAACGTCTACTATTCCAACTACGTTCGCATCCACATTATCATCTTCTTCCAAAACAAGTACATATTGCCACCTTAATTCTAAAAGGATGTAACTGCAAAACAAGAACATATAGTCACCTCAATTATAAAAGGGCATAACTGACATTATTTTCGAAATTGAGATTTTTTATATTTTTTTATTTATTGTGAATTACAATACTAAGTAAATTTATATTCTAATTTAGGGTCCAGGGATTGAACCGGGGTGACTAAGACCATTATAGCTAGTTATTGCAGCGACAGACCAGAGCCTCTGGTGGGAATCGAACCCACAACCCCCACACTGATAGCCGAGAACGCTACCAACTCGACTACCGGCGCGCTCTTTTTTTATATATTCCGCTAGAAAATGTTGGAAACCGTCGGAATATGTCAAAACGACAATTTCAAAAAATGTCAATTACGTCCTTTTATTATTAAAATAACGGTAACGAGATTGCTGAGACCGTTGCCAATGTAAAAGAAAATATGCATACATTATGGAGAGGTGTGTGTACAAGCGGTGGGGTGGTATATTAGACTGAACCGCCTAAGGATATAATAATATTTTTTTTAAATAATAGCAGTATCAACAAAAAAAAAAACAGATGGAAGAGAAAACTCCTAAGGTCACAGTTTTGCAAGAATTTATAAATTTCTGTACTAAATTAATATTAGTCTGGATATTTTAAATGACTTTTAAGTATATATACTGTTTTCAGATTTGAGATCATTTTTTAATATAAAAAACTTTTACATTTTTTGCTACTTTTGGAAACGTTTTTTAATAGAACGTTTTTTACAAAAACATATTTTACTAAATAGTTACAAAAATAGATCATATTTTACATATTTTTCAATAGTATCCTCTCAATAATACTCATATGCTGAGTACACATAAACGACTAGAACTATTTTTATGGGACACTCTAATGTAATGTGGTTTAGGAACAAAAAAATTGTTTGCGAATCTTCTTCATGTGAGGAAAAAATTCAGATGATCCACATAAAGTATAGTTTGTAAAAAGCATGTATGTATATATATTTATTAGGCTGGCTCGCGGTCTATGTAAATAAAATATAGTTTCAAGTCTCCAGAAGGAAATAAAGTTGGGATTGTTTCATGCTGATTTCAAAAATATTTCCTTCCTGAAAGCAAATCTTAATTATGTTTTTTCAATCTAATTTTGTGTCCAATTTCTTCTAAGGTAACAGCTAATTGAAGGGACTTTTAATATACATTTTTACTACTTTCGTAGAATAACTTATTTGTAGAATAATTGGAATCAGGCCTAAACGATTGGTATTGGTTGCCGCTACTACTCTTTTCCCACAGAATATGAAAAATGGTTATTTAACTACAAATAACATTACTGTAGACTTTTATACATATTTAGATTTGTTGTTTCTATTTACAAAGTTACGAAATTTGTAATATCTTTAAAGTGAAAGACATTTTTTAAGAGTGATTTTTTGCAAAATAATTTCCTCTCAATCACACGCACACTATCCTATGATGTTATAACAAAAGTCCACAAAAATATTTCTGAGGCATAACTTGCTTGCGAAACTTCTTTATGTGAGAAAAAACAGATGATCCACATAACGAATATTTTGTCAAAACACGTATACATATATATATATATATATATATATATATATATATATATATATATATATTAGGCTGGCTCGCCGTCTAAATATAGTTGAGTTTGTTTAATGATGCTTTGAAAATAGTGCCACCCTAGGTCAAGATGTGAGATAAACGTTCCCGAAAACAAACCTAAACTTCACGTTTTCCAATGTATCCTAATGTTGGGTGTTTTGTCAATTTTTTTCTCTAAATTATTAAAAACAATATAAACACTAAAAAAATGTGGATAAATTTTAGTTGTGCCTTTAGTATTTGTACTCTCATTTAAGAAATATAAGATTTTCAATTGAAGGTAATAACAGTGATTTAGGAATAGTCTTGAAGAAATTTCCAAAAATCTTGTTTTTCTGGCACACAAATTTTTCAATAGTACAAGAGCAAAATAAAGCAAAATATTGTGTATATAATTTTCAAATGAGTTTTCGCGCTATTTAAACATAAATTAAGAAATTATATTTTTTTGGTCTACTTCTACATTTATCCATACATTTTTTGCATATACAAAATATTTTTTCCTCAAAATTTTTCTATTTTTTATGGTAGTTATTCTAAAAAATAAAAGTTTCCTTTGAAATTCTAGGACAAAATGAGAGCACTAATATTTCATTTTCATATACACTCTTTTAAAACATGAGTAATTGGTTCATGGGTAGTTTAATCCGTGCTATTGAAAATTATCAGGCATTGAATTAACCAGTTATTTTTTTTAAAGAAAAACTTAAAAAAGATAAAACCCTCCTTCCTTTCTCTTAATATGTAATTGCTGAAATTGATTACATTTAATTGAATATTAATGGTACCTTCGGGAAAATTGAAATTTTAGTCAAAAATTAAAAAAAAAATATTCAAAAAATTTTGATATTGTTTTTCTATTTAAAAAGCCAAAATACATCACAAAATTGTATTAATAGCCTTATGACAACATGTCTGTAAAGTAGTCTAATTCGACAAATCAGTTATTTTAAAACAAGATTAAACATTTATATTTAAATTGCTTTCAAATATCTACTAATTTTTAAAAGTTTTCGAACTCGCAGATGGTGTGATTCAAGGAGGAAATATTTTTCAAATCATCATTAAAATTTCAAATTTTATTCCTTGGGGGTGAAAATATTTTTTTGTGAAATTTAAAACATAAAAAAATACTTTTTTCAATTTTTATTAGACTTTTTTGTTATGTTTATACCTTAAACTGAAGAAGAAATGTTCATTCTCCTGACTTTTAAAAAATCAAAATAAAATTATAAAAACTTCAAAAATCTAAGGTCAACTATTTCAGAAGTCAAAAGCGACTTTTTCCAAGAAAACGTAAACTCCCTAAAGTTAAATCGCTCTTAAATTAAAAATATATTTTTTATTTAATTTTTATACCCTCCACCTCCAGGATGGGGGTATATTCACTTTGTCATTCCGTTTGTAACACCTTGAAATATTTATCGGAGACCCCATAAAGTATATATATTCTGGGTCGTGGTAAAATTCTAAGACGATATAGCCATGTCCGTCTGTCCGTCTGTCCGTCTGTCCGTCTGTCTGTTGAAAGCACGATAGCGGCCGAACGAAATGAGCTAGAAGGTTCAAATTTTTCCTAAATGTGTCTTATGGTTGTAGATCGCTTGGGATTGAAAGTGGACGAAATCGGTCCAGAGGGAAAAATTTTTCCCTCACAAGTACTGAAAATACCCCAAATATTTAGAGTATTTCAGCATGTTTTTTGAACATATTAGCTTGTATTTACTTGATATTTGCAATTCGCATTCCCTCGACATTCTTTAATCTACTGGTAATACTGTGGAATGCACTCCGTGGTGGAGGGTATATAAGATTCGGCCCGGCCGAACTTAACGCCTTCTTACATGTTTATATATATTTTTATAGACAATAGTTTAAGAATACAAAAAAAGTTGACAATCAAAACTAGTTATGCATGTAATGACTTATATCCCTTGGTTAGTTTGGTCGAATTCCAAAAATATCTATTCAATCCAGATTTGAGAAAGGGACTTTAAATTTGTATTTTATGCATGACATAATCCATTTACAATTTTACACTCACTTTCTCACGTTAAGAAAAGTAGACTGGTCAAAATATATACGTTTCACCCTAATATTCGTATTCATAGCTGCCTTTATACCATGACATTTTATGACAGAAGGTCTGCATTTAAGTTTAGTATAATATTTATTAAATTTTATCCCAGTTCAAGAATTTTACAAATTTTTCATTATTGAATTATATAATTCTTCCATCCTTCAAGAATAATCTCGATACTTCACTCCAAACATTTTCACACAAATTGAAGATGTTTCCATCTTATTTGTTTACCCTTTGCAAACATCTTCATCATCTGCTCTTTACTGCTTCTGTTTACCCAACGATACAGCAGTTTTTGTTCTTCTTACTTCCTTCCTTCCCATTCTTTTCTGAATATTGGCATACATGCAATTATGCAGAAATAGTTTCCCCGGAGACAGAATCACGAAGACAAAGGACTTTACTAAAAGGTTGTAAAAGACAACATCGATGGGATTATGGTAAACAATAATGTTGATAAAAAATAGGAGTATAGTCAAGTTCGCGTTGTTGACGATTTTTCCAGTCGTTACAAGAGCAGGCGGGAAAGTGCTGCATAAAAGTGTTTAAGGTACTATAAATTCTTAAATTTTTAGAAGACACTTTAAAAGAATGTTGTAGTTGAAATTTTAAATTTACTAAGAAATACTGGATTGTTTGGAAGGTCATGCCTTGTATTGGCGAATTTCAAGTTTTATGAGGCCAACACCAATATTTTGGAGCTTGAATTAGGATAATAACAAGTAAGGAAAGGCTAAAGTCGGGCGGGGCCGACTATATGATACACTCCACTTTCCAACCGAATACAGTCCAACTCGGTAAAAAAGTGAAAACGGGAAGAATTTTTGTATGTTTCCTAATCATAGGCTAATACAACCTGGTTCGATTTGTCAAATCGATAAGAATATTTGTATCGGGGCTATATCCAAACATGGAAAAATGTGACTAACTTTCACAATAAGTTCTTCCAGTTCAAATATAAGGTGTTATGCTCACTTTGAAGAAATTCGGTGAAAATTCGTGGTTTCTGGGGCGGAAAAATTTAAATCGGGAGCGAAATTTGTATGGAAGCTATATATAAATCTGAACCGATCTAACACATTTTTACCACAAGTGTTTCTAGTTGAAATATAATATGTTTTGCCAATTTTGAAGAAAATCTCTTGTAATATATGGTATCTAGAGTGAAAGGATTAAAATCGGGAGTGCAATTCGTATGTGAGCTATATGTAAATCTGAATTTTTACCACAGGTGTTTCTAGTTGAAATATAAGATGTTTTGCCAAATTTGAAGACAATCTGATACAATATGTATTTTCTAGAGCGGAAAAAGTGAAATCGAGAGCGAAATTTGTATGGGAGCTATATATAAATCTGAACCGATCTGCACCATTTTTACCACAGGTGTTTCTAGTTGAAATATGAGATGTTTTGCAAAATTTGAAGACAATCTGATGCAATATGTGGTTTCTAGAGCGGAAAAAGTGAAATCGAGAGCGAAATTTTTATGGGAGCTATATATAAATCTGAACCGATCTGCACCATTTTTACCACAGGTGTTTCTAGTTGAAATATAAGATGTTTTCCCAAATCTGAAGACAATCTGATAAAATATGTGGTTTCTAGAGCGGAAAAATTCAAATCGGGAGCGAAATTTGTATGGGAGCTATATATAAATCTGAACCGATCTGCCCCATTTTTACCACAGGTGTTTCTAGTTGAAATATAAGATGTTTTGCCAAATTTGAAGACAATCTGATACAATATGTGGTTTCTAGAGCGGAAAAAGTCAAATCGGGAGCGAAATTTGTATGCGAGCTATATATAAATCTGAACCGATCTGGCCCAGTTTTACCACAGGTGTTTCTAGTTGAAATATAAGATGTTTTGCCAAATTTGAAGACAATCTGATACAATATGTGGTTTCTAGAGCGGAAAAAGTCAAATCGGGAGCGAAATTTGTATGGGAGCTATATATAAATCTGAACCGATCTGACCCATTTTTACCACAGGTGTTCCTAGTTGAAATATAAGATGTTTTGCCAAATCTGAAGACAATCTGATACAATATGTGGTTTCTAGAGCGGAAAAAGTGAAATCGAGAGCGAAATTTGTATGGGAGCTATATATAAATCTGAACCGATCTGCACCATTCTTACCACA
This sequence comes from Polietes domitor, assembly GCA_947397865.1. Taxonomy (NCBI): domain Eukaryota; kingdom Metazoa; phylum Arthropoda; class Insecta; order Diptera; family Muscidae; genus Polietes; species Polietes domitor. The sequence goes on along the minus strand of OX377622.1, from coordinate 137,271,782 downwards.
GGTGTTTCTAGTTGAAATATAAGATGTTTTGCCAAATTTGAAGACAATCTGATACAATATGTGGTTTCTAGAGCGGAAAAAGTCAAATCGGGAGCGAAATTTGTATGGGAGCTATATATAAATCTGAACCGATCTGACCCATTTTTACTACAGGTGTTTCTAGTTGGAATATAAGATGTTTTGCCAATTTTGAAGAAAATCTGTTGTAATATGTGGTATCTAGAGTGAAAAGTGTCAAATCGGGAGTGAAATTCGTATGGGGTCTATATCTAAATCTGAACCGATTTTCTTCAAATTAAATAGCGTTCGTTCTTATCCCGAAAAACTTCGTTGTGCAAAGTTTCATTTTGTTCTGTCTACAATTGCGACCTGTATCGTGATTACAAGAATAGATGGACGGACGGACGGACGGACGGACGGACAGACAGACGGACATTGCTAAATCGATTCAGAAAGTGATTATAAGTCGATCGGTATAATTAACAATGGGTCTATCTCTCTTCCTTTTGGGTGTTACAAACAAATGCACAAAGACATAATACTCTCGTGGAGTGTATAAAAACAGAACTCTAAATATAAAGTCCCTGTTATTTTCACTATGTTAATTTATATCCCGATTTTTTTTTTTTTTTTAGATTATAATAGATATGAAAGAATTTGCTTTTTTTTGAGTGTATAATAGAATTACAAAATGTATAGAGAGGGTTTCCTTATATTGGCGAATTTTAAGTTTATTGTGCCTACCCCAATATTTTCGAGACTGAATTGGGTTAGTAGATTCCGAACCCTAAACTTAAGGTCCCTGCTATTACCACTTTGTGAATTTTTCTCCACATCGAAAGACTAAGAAAGAAAGGACACAATTATTTGTGGCAATATTCTGTCCAATTTATTATTATTTTTTATGAACCTCTATCCGTCATTCATAGCATATGAGACCCATCCATCATATATTGCCCCGAAATTGCTCTTCAATATCATTCCTTTAAGAATGCTTTAATATTTCTTTGCCGAATGAACCTTTTATTTAATATATCCAATTTAGTTGTAAACAACAATGGCATAGCTCGTGCTATCCTTAAAAAGGACATTGTTCATAAGTTGTTTTAACGACAAACTATCATATCGATACGATAAATAAAATTTGTTACACACAAATGCCTTTTGAACGTTCGCCAGCACCAAGATTACCTCAGCACGTGTGAACTACGAACGTGCTGGGGCTTTCTAACCACTTTCGTCCAACAAATCGACCGGCCACAGTAAAACGTGCCGGTTGTCCATTTATCTTGTTGGCTGGTCATAAAATATAATGCTTAGCTTTTACTAGACAGCAACAGCAACAACATGTTATCGATTTTCTTGTTCTTCAAATTTATTGTCACATTTTAAATCGATACAAAGCCAAGGAAATCAAATAAAATTGTAGGGATTTCACCCTTTCGTGTTACAACAACTGTAATTTTCCCATTTCCATTCATTTGATTTAATTTAAATTTATTTTCGATTGGATAGTGGACATTGACTGTGCATGTATATATATATATATATATATATATGATGTTGGCATTAAAGCAAGATTGTGTAAGGTTTTTCCTCCCTTGTGGAAATGGGGTCAAAAACCATTTTATATGATAACCAGTGGATATTTAAATACGTGGAAAGAGATGCGAGAAGAAAATGCAAGCAAAGAGAATTGTTCGCTGTAAAACAGGCAGCTGATGCATATAGGGTGGGCCATTTACAATTTTAAATTTGAACTATCGATTGCTTTGACTTTGAAAGGTAGAATAACATTAGTTTTTATTTTTCCATGCTTTATTATTTTTAGATTTAAATTTAACATTTGCAAAATGGGACACTATAGGCTCGAACAAAACTGGGAAATATTAAAAACTTATTTCGAAACTGTAAGCAACTTATGTGAAAAATTTTCGAGAAGAGATCGGTCTTCATGAAGCTCTTTTTCAACTCGGTGGTCATCTCAATAAGCAAAACTGGGGTTCAGAGAACCCACACGTGACCATTGAGAAGCCAATGCATCCACAACGGGTCACTGTATGGTGTGGATTTTGGGCTGATACTGAAAAATTGGATTGATCTGATGAGGTACAGCCGCGACAGTCGTGGTAGTCATATGAATGACTAGCAGTATCCACGAACAAGCCATTTATTTGTTATTAGTGCAGTATCATTACAGGAAAATTTTAATTTTTTAATATAGCCAAAGCAAAACAAATAAAAATATTGAAAAAATATATTTTTTAAAAAATATATATAAATTTTTTTATTATTTCAAATCACGCATAAATCACGGGTGCTACAGTTGCTTGTATTCCATTCTATTTTAATACCAAAAGTACAAGTAAAAATTATTTTAAAAAAATTAATTAAGTAATTTACACACCCAATTTCATGACTATAGCTGCAATACTTTAGTTGGTACCATTTTTATCCCTTTTTGTCCAGCTCATCCCTTATAAGTAAAAATCTCGAAAATATCCTTTTAGATTGGGCTTCTAAGTTGTCAGCGGAATTTTCACACCAAATTTCACTACTACAGCTACAATACTTAAATTGATACTATTTTCATCCCTTCCGTCCCGTCCCGCTCAACCCTTAAAATTACAAATTTCAAAAAATACAATTTTACTGCACTTCTACATGGTCAGAGAAATTTGTATACCGAATTTCACGATTCTAACTGTAATACTTTAGTTGGTACCATTTGTATCCCTTTTTGTGACGCGCACCCATTTTAAGAACAAATTTCAGAAATACAATTTTACTGTGTGAGCGCCCCGGTAGTTGAGTTGGTAGCGGCTATCAGCGGGTCTGGTCAGTCGCTGCAATAACTAGCTACAATGGTCTTAGTCACCCCGGCTCAATCCCTGGACCAAAATATATAGTATAAATTTACTTTGTATTGTAATTCATAATAAACAAATAAATAAATTTTACAGCGCTTCTACATGGTCTGAGGAATTTTCATAGCAAATTTATCGATTCTAGCTGTAATATTTCAGTTTGTACTTTTTTATCCCTTAAGTACAATTTTCGAAAAATCGATTTAGATCTGCGCTTCTACATGGTCAGAGGAATTTAAACATCAATTTTCACTATTCAAGCTGCAATAAATTATTTGTAGCATTTTTATACCTTTTTGTCCCGCTCACACCTTACAAATTTCGCAAATATCCATTTAGATTGCACTTCTACGTTGTCCGGGGAATTTATACACCAAATTTCACGACTGTAGCTGCAATACTTTAGTTGGTACCCTTTTTATCCCATTTTGTCCCGCTCACTCCTTATAAGTACAAATTTCGAAAAATCCAATTTTACTGCGCTTTTTCCTGGTCAGTGCAATTTACATACCAAATTTCACGATCCTAGCTGCAATACTTATATTGGTACCATTTTTATCCCTTTTTGTCCCGCTCTCCCTTTAAAAGTAGAAATTACGAAAAATCCATTTATGTTGCAAGTCTACGTTGTCATGGGAATGTAAATATCGATCTTCACGAATATAGCTGCATTACTTAAATTGGTACAATTTGTATCCCTTTTTATCCCGGTCGCCCCTTAAATGTAAAATTTTTGAAAAATCCATTACTGTTGCAAATCTATGTTGTCAGAGAAATATAAATGTGGATTTTTCCGAATATATCTGCATTATTTAAATTGGTACCATTTTTGTTCCTTTTGGTCTCCTTCCTCCCTTGAAAGTACAAATTTCAAAAAATTCCTCTTTGAAGCTCGTCTGCATGGTAAGTAAAATTTATGTTTCTAGCTACTGTCGTTTAGCCAGGACAAAGGTTCGATGTTTATCCTTTTTTGTCATTTTTATCCATTTTTGTCCCGCTCTTCCCTTAAAAGTACAAATTTCGAAAAGTCCATTACTGTTGCTAATCTACGTTGTCAGAAAAATGAAAATATGGATTTTCCGAATATATCTTATTTAAATTAAATATATCATTATTTAAATTGGTACAATTTGTATTCCTTTTTGCCTCTTTGCTCCCTTAAAAGTAAAAATTTCGAAAATTCCTCTTTGTAGCTCGTGCAAGGCACTCACCGAATTTAATGTTTCTAGATACTGCCGTTTAGCCAGGACAACGGTTCGATGTTTATCGCTTTTTGCCATTTTTATCCCTATTTGCCGGTCGCCCCTTAAATGTATAAATTGTCAGAGTAATATAAATATGGATTTTCACGATTATATCTGGATTATTTAAATTGGTGCCATTTTTATTCCTGTTTGTCTCCTTCCTCCCTTAAAAGTACAAATTTCGAAAAAATCCCTATTTGTAGCTCGTCTGCCAGGACGAATGTTCGATGTTTATCCCTTTTTCTGCCATTTTAGCCCCTAAAAGTACAAATTTCGTTAAACCCTTTCTTAGACCACGTCTCTTTCATATTTGGGAACTACCCTGAAAATGCCATGACCCTGGCTTCAGCCGGTTCTTATTTAAAATTTTAAATAGCCCACCCTATATATATATAATAGGCTGGGTCGAGGTCGATACAATTAAAAAAATAATTTCCAGTCACCCCATGGAAATAAAATTTGGATTCTTTAATGATGATTTGTCATCATTCTCTGTGAGCTGAAAGCTCCTGAGGCAGAAGACGAAAAATCTATGATTAAATGTAGAAGTTATAGTGTCTTCTTAAGGACATAAAATTGCGTGGCACGTGGAGGAATACGTCATCGTATAAAAATAAATATTACTAAATTCAGTGCGTATTACAATGTACTATTCCCCTTGATTGGGTCGCTGATGGAGTATAAAAATGCCAATATGATTTATATGCTTTTTTTGTTTTCGTTTCTTTAACTAACAAATTTAATGTATTTTTTTCATCTATTTCGTTTAACGCTTTTTTACGATTATTTGCAATCAATGATATATGGTATTGCCAAGAGCAAACAAGTAGCTACTTGCCCACCACCCCTCAGCAGGGTAATAGAGTCAGACATGGGAGTGTACATGAAGATAAGGCGCCATCAGATTATCACACAATTGCAAAATCGCAGCAACAATAACACCAAAATTTTACACTCATTCACACAACAGAGATTGAATAAATTTTCAGGCATAAAAATGTTATAAAACTGAGAGAATTATAATAAAAAATGTATATATATATAAATTAGAGGAGAGATGGTATATTTATTATTCCATTACATTTGCAATTTCCTATCAAATAAACTGAAGGAATTATACTAAAAAAAATTATATATATATAAATCATAGGATAAATGATATATTTAAATTTCTTTACATTTGCAACTTTCTATCAAATAAAATAGTCTATAACTAAAAAAGTCTATAAAGTTTTTGCTCTCCAAAAATGCTTTCTCTATATTTCAGACAATGTTAAATATCCTATAATTAACTACGGAACAAATGTAAGGCCCAATATAATTGATGTGAGCTTTCAAAATTGTGTCCCATACTCCTTTACATTATAAAGGAATATGAATAAATGCAAAGGAACTGGGCAGCATTTGCTGTATAACCTCCCCCTCCCTTTGTCCAAACTTTTCATTTTAATATGACCCACCAGCCCTGCTGTTACTTTAAACTTTTCATTGATTTAATACTTTCTTTAAAGGCATTCATCATTTCATGAATAAAACTTCCTTAGGACCACCCGCCCACCATGTCCTTTAGCTAAGGACTTAAACTTGTTTAACTGGCCCACTTGTGCGGCACCTTCACCACAGACTCAATTACGCGACTACCGCTTGTTTGGGCAACATTTCTGCAGGGCATTCTGCTTAAAGGCAAAAGAAACCCTTTTTTAACGAGCTTATAAAAATTGTCGAGGACCCTTTTGTCTTGTGTCGAATATATATATAGACCCTCCTATTGTTTTTATAACTTTAACGCCGTTTATTTAAAACTCAGCAGCCACTCAATATGAACTGGCAGCAGCACATAAAAACGTATAGAAAAGTAGCGAAAAAGAGAGAGAGAGAGGCGAGAGTAAAGATGATGGAAAAGGTGGACTGGCGACACGCAAATAGAACCCAAAGGACAATTTCCCTTCCCTCCATTGTTTTTGAGATTGTTTAAATTTCTACTAAACATAAACATATTTTTTTCTCTCGGCTTCGTTTTTGTTTTGTTTTAAGAGTGTTTTAAGTCTGCTAACGAAGTTGGTCACAGTTGTTGTGGCGAAAGGGTGTTGTTGAAGGGTTTCAAGGGCGTCGGCCAACATGTATGAATGTGAAAGGAAATTTTAATATTTTTCCATGCTTTATATAAGGTTACTTTCTATATATGTTTGTGTGCCACAAAATTTGAAATCAATTTTTGAAAGCTTTTTTCTCAACCAATTTTGCTCAAATTTTGCACACTTAATCATTTTCGATGACAATACAAGGAAATGGAAAAATTTGACCAATTGGACAAAGGGGCGTGGTACCTCCCATACAAACCACAAATTAAAAATCTATTATTTCTGCTCCTGATAACGGTATTTGAACAAAATTTGGTACGTCGGTTTGGTGTGGATTTTTTAAGTGCTGCTGCAAATATGGGCGGGATTGTACAAAGGGGCGTGGTACCTCCCATACAAACCACAAATTAAAAATCTATTATTTCTGCTCCTGATAACGGTATTTGAACAAAATTTGGTACGTCGGCTTGGTGTGCATTTTTTAAGTGCTGCTGCAAATATGAGCGGGAATGGACAAAGGGGCGTGGTACCTCCCATACAAACCACAAATTAAAAATCTATTATTTCTGCTCCTGATAACGCAGTAATTTTTCCTTCTACAAAAGATAACTAAAAAAGAATTTCTAGGCCCAATAGAATTCTGCTTGCATAAAGCATGGATTTGAAAAAAAAAATTTTTTTGATTTACTAGTTAAAATTGAATTGAGTGGGTTTTCATCATAAATTCAGAATTGTAGAAAGTTTTTGGCAACTAAAATTTCTAAATTAAGAATGATAATACACGTTGCTTCTAAAAGTGGGATGGAATGGTTGGAGAGAAATATTCAGTTTGCTCAGAGAGCTAAGTCGCAATCTTCATAAATTATTTTGAGATTTATTGGTCATGAAAATAGCTCAGTATGCGTTTATCATGTGAAGAAAGTCAATAAAAGAAAGATGGTTTAATTCATCCATCTTGTCAACCCATTAATATGAAGTTACTTATATTAACTAGATCCTTTTGTTGAGTATTACATTATAAAGCGCACAACTTATTGATTAAGAGAAACTCACCTTTGTTCAAAAGACGTTGCTGGCTGGAGTACCCCAATTATAATCTAGAGACATAAATGCTTATACATCTTGTCTTCTTTGAATTTAAGTGGAAATTAAGTTAATCCAATAATATTGCATTATATATATTATAATAAACTTTAAAAATAAATCGAGTTAGACCCACCAACTAAGTCAATCGTCGTTTCAAGTCGTTTCATATCATACATCATATTTAAGATTTGAATTTAAGTGCAAAAAATTTAATGCAATAATATTGCGTACAATTACAGTGAGATAAACTTTAAAACTGAATCGAGTTAGGCCCACCAACTAAGTCGATCCTAGACAGTCGGTCCATCTTTATACCGGCCCGAAACAAAGGCAGTTTCACGATTTAAGCTGAGAGAGAGAAATAGTTCAGAGGAAACTTTAAGTTTAAAATTGTGTTTAAGTTGAATGGTAGTTGGACTTAATCTTCCAGTGCCTATCGCTGTGATTATTGAGCAATGAAATTTTTGATTATTTCTACATTTTCTATTTTCCGATAACGATAACGATCAAACGGTTACAAATTGTTAATACAATTATCAATTGTGCTCAGTTTGGTTTATCCTTCAATTATAAATTCAATTAAGAAGAGACTAGCAAAGATTGCAAACTTGGCAAAAATATTTCTCAAATATTGCTTCGATTCGGGAATGTTATTCTTTTCATTGTTGATGCTCATTTTGCCTCAAGGGATATTGAAATAATAACAATAAGCAAAATTGCTGCATTTGGAGTGAAAAGAAACACATTTATGTGCTTTTTAGACCGGCAGAAGAGTTGGTTATTTCTTTCTTCAAAAATGTAAACTGCGCGAACATTACTTTCATTGTTTCTTTGAATGAAATGTTGACCGAAGATTTATTTTTCCAAGAGGACGGCCCACATCCGACGCAGCGGCTGTGTCCACATATCCCAATTTATATTGGAAAACAAATGGCATAAAAATCAATGACCAACCAAAGTCAATTCGTATTATTTTATTTAAATTTAAAGTACAACTCATTCTTCATCAAATATCTTTTCAAAGGGTTAATCGACATGAAAATGTGTTTTATAACCCAGCAAAAAAGTTGTAAGTACTTCCGTAGGAAGCACATTTTTTCGCATCGCATCTCAAAATCCAAATTAGCATTTTTCTTGCTTTTGAGGAAGTACTTCTAAACAACGTCCAAAAAAGTCGATAATATGTTAATATTCTGTAACATTTTATGAATAGCATTTTCACAACTGAATGGGAAGGACTTTTTAGTATGGGGTCACAAAGGTAAGGTGTCCGCTCTGCACCCAGAAGGTCTCGGGTTCGAATTTTGGCTCGGGGAAAAAATTTTTTTATATATTTTTTTTAATATATTTATAAATAAGCAATGTTTACTTTTGTGTAGTTTTGACAATTTAATTTTTTTTGATTAAAAAATACAATTTTTTTGCTTTTTAATGTACTTGAAATATTTGTAATTTTTATTAATTATTGGTACTGCATAATAACAGTAAAATTAAGTAGTTTCAATTTATTTAATACTAAATTTAATTAGTATTTATTTACGTTATATATTAGTTCATAAACAAAATATTTTGTTAAGTTCCCAATTGTCAGTTTTACCGAACGAAATGATTTGTTTTAGTTATACACCACTCACAACAGAGGATAGCTAAGATGGTTAGAGTGCAGTACTAGCAATCCGAAGGTCCGCTGTTCTACTCCCGGTAGCGTCGGATTTTTTAAAACAGAAATGGAAACAAGTGAAAAGGTGGTTCCTTTACAACACTTAAAAATATCTTTTAAGTCTTTCAAAATAAAGGACATCCCTCCTATGACAACTCCATGTTAAATTCATTGGTGGAAGATCCCAATTTTCACTACTTCCGAATCACAAGATAAACATCTTTTTCACTTCTTTGGGTGCTCTCTTTTTGCTGGGAACGGTTGTGCTCTCTATCATGTCGATAATACCAGAAAAGGCCAACAGGCTTTGTTGCTTATTGGAACTATTGCTACAATTTTCTATAATTTCTCCAGATTACAGGGAGGCATATAATTTAATAAACTGAAAATGATATAATTTAATTAGTGAAGAAATTTTTTTTTGTATTTTTTCCTTCTTTTCAGAATTATCTTTGCAAAATTTGATAAATTTATGCCTCGCATAGTACTAAATTTGATAATTTTTCAAATAGTCAACTTGTGATAAAGAAGACGAAAACATCATGTCCAAAATTCACCCAGCGCTCCAATAATTCGGCATCATGTGGCTATCTTTAATCTTCCGCATGCTTGAAGACTTCGTACCGTTGGAGATTATTTTAACTTTGCTCCTGCACAAGCAAGTAATGAGAAAAAACTTCTTAAAAACCACGTTCGCAGCAGTTGGTGATGTCTTTCTATGCAAATAATTTTACATCAACAATATAAGATTCAATTTGTACAAATGATGTACAAATAAACATTCAATAATTTCACCACTATCATTACTTATACGCCACCCTATGTGACGTGTGCCAATTACCTCTAAGATTAGATATTAATACTGAGAATTTTTAAAAAATTCAAAATAACCCAAATGAAAAATCGTCCAAAAAATGATGAAAAATAGCCCAAAATTTGAGTAATTTTTAATATGAAAAATCGCTCAAAAGTATTTCTCAACTGGTATATGTCCCAAGCTGGCTACACAGAATTTAGAATATATAGGGTCTGCCATCAACCGTTAGACTATTATTTGTGGAGTGCCCTCAGCAGCCATTTGAATGGAATTATTTTCCATTATTAACCGGAAGGATTGTACTTTCAAATAAAAAAAGAAATTTGAGAAAATATTCAGTAGTTTTTCTTTATAGCATTTTCAAAAAAAAGTTATTTTGCGGACCCTATAGATTTTCTCCTTTGGAATATGTTCAAAGCCGTCTATGTGAGGAATTTATCCCTTAAGAAAAATTACTTAAAGGGTCAATTTTTCATATTTAATTGTAAATAAAGGCCCAATTTTTGGATGGTTTTTCATATGTTTTTTTTGCGTTGTTTTTATATATTTTTGCTGAAAGCTTTTTTTGAAAATCCAATTTTAGTGGACCTATTTTGGAAAATAGGTAAAATATGATAAAATATCTGTAATCTGGTTGCTTTAGCTATTCGATTCAATTCCAAATATTTCGTTCAGAAACCGACTAAAATCCTGTATTGTTTCATCAGAGGTTAAGGGATTATCAGCAATTTAATACCAAGATTTATTTGATTTGGTTGGGACTGATTCCATATGAGCTAATTTTTCCGTATAGAAATCATCATTCAAGCTAGATCACAGGAACTTTGTGTCTGCTTAATCACATGTGAAGCTTTCACACAAAAATTGGCTCTTATCTCTGATTTTGATTACATTTTCTTAATATGCATTTTTCTACAGAACGAAAAAATCTGAATTGGCGATTTTCATAAAAAATGAAATTATTGACACGAAAATAGAGTATTTTTGTCAAAAGGTAATTTTAAAAAATTTGTAGCTTGTTTGTGGCATGAGATACAAATATTCGTCTAATTTCCAGAAAATTATTTCTAGTGGTTAAACATCAAAGAAATATTTTTTAAATTTTTCTTATATATTCACAACTAAAATTATGTTTACTTTATTTAATCCTTTGTCTCAAGATATTTCGGCTTTGTCACATTCCATTCGTGAGCTTAATGCTGCACTTTTTATAAAATCCGCAATATTATATATTTATTCCCGTCGTTCCAATGTAGAGCATAGGGCCACCATATAAAATCCTCAATAATTACCACATTTCTGGTGCGAATCATTTACAGAGTTCATCGTTAATTTTGATTTTTAGAATTGAAAACCATTAACTGCAACATCATTTTTTAATTCTTGGTCTTCAAGGGGTTAAATTTGATGTAAAAACTAAAACATTAAGCAATTTATTTTTATTAGATGTTATAAGAAAAATGCATCAAATTGTCACTAAATACTGGCCTCTGCAATGGGCCCTGCGCCACTTTACTAAACTAAATATTACTAAGGCAGTTTATGCCACAGTAACATACAAAAAAACCATATAATGCATATTTTCGGCTCCTTTGCTGTTCCTTAGATTTCTTCAAATTAATTTAAAGAAAATTGTAGTTCCTGAAGGATTTTTCTCAAGAATATTGTTTTAAATATGTATTTTAAATTTTATCTCGACCGTATTTGTCCGTTTCTATCTGCCCTTTCAATGCTCTCTTGACTTGACACTGAAAATAAAACAAATATCAATTCTCTACAAAACTTCTATCACCCCACATTCCTACACCCTGTGGCTAATCGATTTTGATATAAAGTTTAAATATTCCCATTTCACACGTTCCCACTTTTGCCACTTACGGCCGCGGGGCATCAATCCCTGACGGCTGTTTACCGAATATTTTGCCAGCTCCTTTCATTCTTCCTTTAGCACCCGAAATGTTTTTTATGGCTTGACCCTCAAAAGAAAAGTGAATATAGCCAATTTTCATTGTTTTTGTTTTCGTTTGCTTTGCGCCTAGTGTTGGTGTGTGTGTGGCCATAAAAACAGACTTCTCCACAAGCCTTAACCATCGCATAATTGGCTTAGAGGCCATAGGCTTCAGCTATACCGTTTGGATGTAGGGTATGTGGCAGCTTTGGTTGTTGGAAACGATATGTTTCCGAAAATCTGCCTGCAGGGGTTAGAGTGTGGTGAGGGCGGGGGGAAGAAGAGAAATCATTGATGCCTATGTGTTTTTTTATGAATTGTTAAATGTTTTTCAAATGGCCCGGCCAACAACAAAAACCTATACATATTTTTGTTTGACTTTTTTTCGTTCTGTTGCTGCTGGCGGTCTTTAAGAGCGTTGGGGAGGGGGTGGGGATCGTCGTAAAGTACAGTACGTTTGGCTGAATATTTGGTTTTAGCCATTTTGGGCCATAACAAATGTTTCGCTTACATACGTTTCTCTCTCTGTACATATCAACTTGAGTTTATTATTGTTTTGTTCTTTTCGTTTCTGTTTTTTTTTTTGGAATTTCAGTGATTCCTGTCCTCACGTTTTGTGATATTTGTTTTGACGCTGTACAATTTTGATGGCAATAATTGTAATCATTTTTTTATGTTCTCTTTTCTTTTGCTTTGGCAAAAGCTGGCTGAAATTATTATTTTATGTTTTTATGATTTATTTTATGGTTTTAGGCAAATGTGCCATACACTTGGTATGGTGAGCATATAAACACGTCTTTTCTCGAGTGTAATCGATATCCATAAATAAACAATTGCGAACAGTCGGGTAAAGTTTTGGGGTGACCAACTCTTTAGATTCAGCGATGGTGGCCACTTAATGTTTACAAATCTTTAATTTTGAAAATTTTCCGCTCAGAGCATGTGAGTTTTAGTCTTGGTATTTCTAAAATAGATTACATCTAAAAGAAAAAAAAATAATAAATAAATTATTGTTTAAATACCCAAATTGCCACTGATATTTTATTTATATATATTATCCCTACAGCTTTCTTTTGTATGCTGGACTTATAGTGAAATTTGACATGAAATGTTTTTGCCATTTACGCCAACCCCGTAAAATTCAGTTCTGTGGGACAAATCAACACAAATTCGGCAAAAGTACCAAAGTAACCCTAAAATTAATTTTAAGTTTCAACTTATTTCTGACATTTAAGTTGGGTTTTTAGTTTCGCTTTATTCAGAGACTGATAGTAGAATTTTATGGCAAATATTTTTGTGAAACATTTTGACCCATTAATTCTCGGTTTTAGGGATATTATTTAGCCTTTTGTAAAAAAGGTAATATTGCTGAACACATCCTATACTTAAAATATAAGGTTTTGGGGGACAGTGTAGGACCAATTCGAAAAAATTACGAAATTAACCTTAAAATTAATTTAAATATTGTCTTATTTCTGGCCTTGAAATTGAGTTTTGGGTTTTGGTATTTTAAGTTACTTATAGTAGAATTATATGGCAAATATTTTTGTAGAACATTTTGACCGTTAATCTCCTGTTTTAGGGGAGATTTTTATCCTTTTGCACAAAAGGGTGCTAAAAGATTCCTATATTGAGGCGCTAGAGGGTTAAAATGTTCTACAAAAATTATCCTCGTAATTTTACTGAACACATCCTATACTTAAAATGTAAGGAAAACAAGGTTTCCTACTGCGATCCATCATAAGAAGTTACAAAAGGGGGTAATATTTAACCTTGTGCAAACATGGACCAAAAATACCCCTATATTGAGGAGCTAGAGGGTTAAAATGTTCCACAAAAATGTTTCTTGTGGTATTCTCAGTAATATTGCTGCACACATCCTATATATAAAATGTATGGATCACAAGGTTTCCTATGCTGAATCATCATAAGAATGTGCAAAACACCTGTTTTTGGGTTGTTTTATACCATTTTACAAAAAATGGACTATAAGTCCCCTACATTGAGGAGCTAGATGTTCAACAAAAATTTTCCTCGTAGTGTTCTCAGTAATATTGGTGAACATATCCTACACTTAAAATGCAAGGATCACAAGTTTCTCCGTGCCGAATCATTAGAAGAATGTGCAAATGGGGTAATATTTAACCTTTTGCAAACATGAACATAAATGACCCCTTTGTGGATCAGCTAGAGGGTTAAAATGTTCATCGTAGTGTTTTAATTAATATTGCTGAACACATGTTATACCTAGAATGTAAGGATCATAAGGTTTGTGGGACAGTTTGGTGACATTTCAGAAAAAAGTTCGAAATTACTGCTAAAATGAATTTTAAGTTTCGACTTATTACTGTCATTTGAGTAAGGTTTTAAGTTTGGCGTGTTTAGAGACTTATAGTATAATTATGTGGCAAATATTTTTGTAGAACATTTTGACCCTTTAATCCCCTGTTTTAGGGGTGTTATTTAGCCTTTTGTAAAACAAGCACCCAAAATACTATTATAGTCAACCTTTTGCAAACATGGACCAATAAGACCCCTTTATTGAAGAGCTATAGGGTTAAAATGTATCACAAAAATGTTCCCCGTAGTGTTTTAAGTAATATTGCCGTACACACCCTTTGCTTAAAATGTTAGCATCTCAAGGTTTCCCTACCTGATTCACAATAAGAATGTGCAAAAGGGGAAAACACCTGGTTTAGTGTTGTTATATAACATTTTACCAAAAAGACCTCTATGTGGAGCAGCTAGAGGGTTAAAATGTTCCACAAAAGTGTTCCTCATAGTGTTCTCTGCAATATTGCTGAACATATCCTTTACTTAAAGTGTAATGCCCATAAGTTTCGCAATGCCGATTCATCATAGGATTGTGCAAAAGGGAAAAACACCGGTTTTAGGGTTGTTTTATACAATTTTACAAAAAAGGGGCTAATAGACACCTATATTGAGGAGGTAGAGGGTTAAAATGCGACACAAAAATATTCCTCATAGTGTTCTCAGTAATGTTGCTGAACACATCCTTTACTTAATATGTACAGTTCACAAGGTTTGCTCTGCCGATTCATGATAAGAATGTGCAAAAGCGGGTAATATTGATCACCCTCTAAAATGGCCACCAGACTTAAGCTATCCAAACAACGTTACACGTATCTTCTTGTTTTACACCTTCTATCATAATCCTTTGCCAGAATCTTGTTATTTTTCGAAATAGTTTCATTTTTTTCGCACAGTTTTTAACAATTTCTTTGGTAATAATTGGTATTTATTATTGTTGTAAAAATTTGTATAAGTCTTTTGTTGAATTTTTATTTTATTTTATATTTTTTAATAAATACAACCACAACCCCAAGTATTGCCTAAAACCCCTGTGTAATTAAGTTAAGTTTCCGCAAAAGTTCTTAGGGGACCTTGGTGCGTATGAGTTGTGTCTTACATTAATAATTATTAAATGATTATACGCACCATTGCTCGTTGAATTAAGTATTCATAACATCAGTTGAGTTACGCTGTGGCCCCCAAAAGATATTTTAGTTATAAAACACAACAACAACACGACCGCTAAAATTATTACATAACCAATTTGTTGGCATTGTTATAAAATAAGAAATTTATTTTAATAAAATTCCCTAAATATCTTATTAACAAAACGTTGTGCTTACAACCATAAAGAACACTCGATGGTTGCAGCATACCAAAACACTGGAAAATAACTTAATTAACTGTAAATAAATGCTGCTTAAAGAACACAGTGTCAAAGTGATTACCAACAAGAGCCCAGCCAAGCAACCATTTTGTCTTTTTAAGCTATATTGTTGACTAACGAAAAACGAGTCGAGAAAACAGAAGACATTTTTAATCAACAAAAAAGCCAATTCTATAAATAATATCGTCCAGTCAAACGCAAAAAAAAACATCTTGACATTGATAAAAGCATAAACTCGTGCACGGATTTCGAACTACTGCCACAGTGGCCTTAAAGCCCAAGATTTTTTGTAGATGTCTCATGATGGACAGCCACCATCGTTGGCATAGTTGCTGCTGACCGCTTTTTTCGTTTTCGGCATTCTTCTTTGTGAGCTATTTAGCCTTGGCTTTTCGTTTTAATTCTCTTATATGGGCCATTGTTAACGAAGATATAGACAACGAGAATAGAAATGTAAAAGTTTCGTTGTGTCCTTTAACAATTCCGTTTCCTCGGAGACCAGTTGTTGTTGTTGTTACTGTTGCCACGACTACAGGAGTCTGGGTAAATACCATAAATAAGTTTATGTAAATTGTAACGAATTAAAGTAAACAACAAACAATTGTTGCTAAAGTATTTCGTAATGATTTGGAAACGAAACAGTCTCAAGAACACAAGGGAAATAATTGAAGCAAATAACTGAACGGGGGGGTAGGAGTATGATCTGGCGGTGGTCATTAGTGGGCGGAAAAATGAAGGTTACGGCCAAAGATAACAGGCGTAGTAAGCAAACGTTTGGAAATCTGTGGCAAAGGAGTCGATACAAAAATAAATATCAAGAGTCTAGGTGTATGTTTGTTGCTAACATTTGAATAATTCGAAAATTTAAAAGTAATTAAATTCCCAAATTTCGTATTGTTGACTTATGTTTTTGATCCCATACGTGCATGCACTGGTCGTGTGTCCTTTGTTTGGCATCAACCAACATTTAGTTAAGCCCAATATACATACATATGTACACACATTATTCCTAGTTCATGTTCACAATGGCCACAGGACGATTGTATGCACTCTCTGCACATAGATTACATTGCCACTGCCGGCCAACTATGTAGTTCATATCGTTGAACATCTATATTATAAAAAATCCTGTTGCCAACATTTTCCATTGATTTGTTGTAGCATTTGCGAAACAATAGTTTCAACAATGCTGGTGTTATTGACAAAGTACAAGTTTGTAAATATGCATAGCCATTTATAACAAAGGAAGGACTATTGATAGATCTGGTGTGATAAATGGTAGTTTCCACAAATTGGGAAATCATAATTTATTACACTCTCCGGAATATCCCATGTAATTTGGTTGATAGCACTTTGCTGGACATTTTAACAGGAAGATAATTGCAAGGGTTGATTTATTTGATGATATTTTCAAACTTTACAATTGTAAAGAGCAATTTTTTAATGAAGTTATTACAGTTCAAATTTTTAGTAGTAACTGGGAATATCTTGCATGAGCGTACAAGACAACGTTTGCAGTAAACGTAGTGTTTGATATTTTATTAATTGGACAAACATACATTTTTAAGGCTGCGTGTTTTAAAAAAATTATAGATTTATGTGTGAGCACAATTTAGACAGAGGTTTGAAATCGCCAAAAGTGGATATTAATTCGGGGAAGTTTTCGGGTCAGGTACAATTTATATTTTTTTAATATTTATACCATAAACAGTTCAAGAAAACACAATTTTAGTACAATTTAGTGAAAACAGGAATTTTCCTGGAAAATAGAACCAACAGTTTTTACCCAAAATTGTTCACATTTGGCACATCATCGCACCCAGAAACATCTGTAGTTAAATTCGATCACATGGGTCCATTGCTTTGATATAGCCCCCATACAAATGTGCGCTCAGATTCTGTGTGACATTTGCTCATAAAGAATAACGTTTCACAAATATATTAAATTAATCTAGCATTGGTAGTAAATTACTTAACAGAGTAGAAAATGCTGGATATTATATAGCCGGCTTCGCCCGACTTTAGTCGTTCCTTACTTGCTTTTGCGGATGGATGTTTGTACATGAAGATTTGTTGCGCATTTTGGAATCTGATTCTGCTTCTGTCAATGCTTTTTCTTGGGTAATAGATGTTTCATTTAGTTGATATAAAGTTTAAGTAAATAAAAAACTGAATTTTCATTAGAAAATCCTTAAACATTAAGTTTTCGTAAAATTCAAATTTCAAGTTGTACATTAAAAATTCATGTATAAACACCCAAAAAGATTAACTAATTTCACAATTTTTTTAATAAAATAAATTGGCGGAAAAACACTTAACATTTAATTGCAGAATATTGAAGCTAATACATTGTAATTTAATTAGAAACCATCACCATTTGGTAGTATGTTACAGAATTCAGATTTAAAACTCATGTCTACACCATTTTCAAGTGTAATTCAAAAGACACCAATTGAAATTCAAAAATTCCACTTGCAATTAAAAAAATATCACTTGAAATTCAAAAATTCTATTTGAAATTCAAAAAATATCACTTGAAATTCAAAAATTCCATTTGAAATTCAAAAAATGTCAATTGGAATTCAAAACTCTTCGTTTGTAATTCAAACGACAACATTTGAAATTCAAAAGTGGTCATTTGTAATTCAAAAGACATCTTTTGAAATTTGAAAGACATCATTTGTAATTCAAAACTCGTCATTTGTAATTCAAAACTCGTCATTTGAAATTCAAAACTCGTCATTTGTAATTCAAAATACACCGTTTGAAAATCAAAAGTTTTCATTTCAAATTCAAAAATCATTCCATTCAAATGATGTCTTTTGAATTTCAAATTATGTCCTTTGAATTTTAAATGATGTCTTTTGAATTACAACTGAGGACTTTTGAATTTCAAATGATGTCTTTTGAATTTAAAATGATGTCTTTTGAATTACAACTGAGGACTTTTGAATTTCAAATGTTGTCTTTTGAATTACAAACGAAGAGTTTTGAAATTCAATTGACATTTTTTGAATTTCAAATGGAATTTTTGAACTTCAAGTGACATTTTTTTCATTTCAAATGAAATTTTTGAATTTCATCTGGTGTCTTTTGAATTTCAAGTGATGTCTGTTGAATTACAATTGAAAAATATGTAGTTTTGAAAATACCACAAAATGAGGCATTTTTTATTTTTTTTTTATTTTTGAATTAATCTACATTTTTGACGATTTCAACACTCTGTAAGTCATGCCGACTAATTTAGATGAAGTCTACCGAAAAAACGTTCAGGAAGATAATCCTTAAAAATGTTAAGTGTTTTTGTAAGGAAACAAGACCACAAAATTAAAAACTGACTACACAGCAGTGTAATGTTTCACCTCAATAAAAATATCGATTTTATGGTGACCAACAATTAATTTTATGTTCTGGAATTATAATTCAGAATATATACAAAGAAGCTCTGAAAATTAATCATAGAAAGATGAAATATGAATATGAGTAGTATACAGCAGTAACGGCCATCAAATGTTTTTTCCAAAAAAATTCACCAAACGCCTTGAATAATAACATTGTGTGACAGTCCAAAAACTGAATTTTAGGTATTTTTATTTCATTTGTAGTTTAAATAAATTAACATTTAAGATAATTTGCAATAATATTGCTAGAAGTAAAAAAGGCTAAAAATTGTTAAAAAAATTGTTTGCTGAAAAAGGACTCCAATTTCTTAAGTTTTCTTAAATAAGCTATATACTGGTCGAAAGCTCCAAGTTTGTTATTTTCAAATGCGAAAAGAAAATAGATTGATAACCTATTAAGTTACAGGCTTTTAAGTATGTAAAGGTATGAAAACCTGGTTTTTACCCAGAAATCAAGACTTTGATGGTGTGTGGGAAATTTCAAATACAGATTCTTGTTCTACTCGACAATACCTACAAGAATATACCACATCCTAGAGTTTTCTTCTTAATTATTTTTTTGTAATTCGCTCTTCTGGGACTAGCAGAAAAATTACTAAATATTTTCGAATAATTACATATATGCTTTAAAAATGACAAGTTATTTTAAACGTTAAATAAAAACAAAGTATACAGTGTTGTTATGTTTTGTGTCAGCTATCAGAAGTATATGAATCCACAACCCATACATTTTACATTTTGTCGCGCGGCGTAATACACTGTGAACCAATTTTATAATAGTTTTTATTTGACGTGATTAAGACTACCTACAGATATACATCTAGAGATCGTACGTAGTAAGCCTCTGCACTAAGTTCTTCATTTGATAAATTATTTGGTAATTTTTTCATACAAAGGTATTGGTATCAAATATATTTTAAAAAGTATGCCTCTCTCTGTAGTAGTTTAATATTAACAACCATTTTAATTTTTGCCTCAAAATGTAAAACATGAATAAACTAGATAAACTAAGGGACGAAATTTGAAATGGTGCCCACTGCTAAACTAATGCATATAGAAGCATTAAATTTTAAGTATTTTAACAGATATTATCCTCATTTATATGATGCCTATATCGCACTTGTATGACTCTCAAAAGTATCAAAATAAATTGTCAAAAACAGGTATATTCTTTGGAAATTAAAAGTCTTGTAAAAAGGGATTTGAGTACTCAGTTTTTCTACATACGATCTCTAGTTATACATGTATATTTTTATGCTCAAGTCCAGAAAATACTGTCACACGGTGATATACATGTCGTCTGTCAAAATAACAGATTTAGTTAATAACACTGTAAACAGCATTTTGGTAGCGACCCTATAATTCTGAAAGGGCGTATTGTGTAGATCATTTTTGTAGAATAAACTTCAGCTCCAGCTGGTTTCGTTTTACAGTGGATCAAAGTACTAATTGAAAAATGCTGTAAGTTAATGTCAGAGGGAATTCTTATTGTTAGAACTACATTATGGATTTGCATGAGGATCATTTTTGTGGAAGATCTCTTTTTAGGTTAATTTGACCATTTCTTTGGAGGAAATAAAAAAGTTCTTTCAAAAGGCACAATTGCAAAATTTTCATTTTCGCGGGAGATTTGACTAAAATGATGATATTTTTGCATGATGCAAGATAATTTTTTTTTGTGATACTCTCACGATCTATTCAAGGAATACGGCTGCTTGTTTGCATGTGTATTAAGAACCAGTATCTCTTGTAACATTTATGTAGACACTGGCGAAAAAGCTGCAAAAATCAAAAATTCGCGGCTGCAATTTAATTTTTTTCCACTTTTTTTATCTGTGTTCAATAATTCCTCTCTTACCCTCTTCATTCCATAGATAATTTCTTCAGTTCATCTTAAAATCGCCCTTTCTTCCATTCATACGCTTTTTCTTCCATCCTTCCTCCATGTCTTTCTTTAGACCTTTCGTCAGACCGACCTTTCTTATGTCTCCAGTCTACATTGCTCCAGGTTCTTTCGCAGAACATCGTTTATTGTTTTAATGATCAAAAAATCATAAGATCGTTGATCCTATGAGTCCTCAAGTCCTTTTTAAATTCTGCACAAGCTTGAGAATTGCTAAATGCTAACATAATTTTTGATAATTTGATAATGTTGATCATTTTCGGGGTTTCTCACCCATCCATAGGCTTTAGATGTGCCAACTTATGTTTCCTAGAATACTACAACTACACCTGCTGGTGATTGACAAGGTTAGCTTTATATTCCAATTAATTTCAATATTCAATTTCCCGGTTACTTTGTGAAAATTAACAAAAACTTAATTAATAATCTATCAGCAACATTCCTTCATTTTTGCCAACTACATGCCAACCAACCAAACAATACTGTTCTTTACTCAGCCAAACTTCAGCCAAAGCATTTTCCTTATAATTATGATGTGCGCATTAGAGGGGTGGAGAGGGGGTGGAGGATGGAAAACTTTATCTTGTTTTCTTTGAAAATTTTCCGTTGTTTCACAGCGGCTTTACTCGGTAATTATTTGCCAGCATCATTACATGGATGTGTGTTTGACTATTTTTAATTGTCGAAATTGCGTTTTTAACAGTTTTTTTTTTCATTATTAAATTTTAGTTGAGAAACTCAGATTTTATAACATGATTGCTTAATTAATATTGTGAAGAAAAAATATAGATTTAAAACTGAAACTTTGTTGTACAATTTCGTCTTCTTTGTCTTGAGAAATGAACGCACAACTTTTTTAATATCCGGTTTAAAGCATTTTCAATATATTCCAGCTCTGGCAATTGCGTTGTCATAGAGGCGAATGAGGAAAAAAGTTTGCTATGAAAAATAAAGAAAAAATACTTTTGAGATATTTTCAGTTGCCACAAATGGAAGAGACGAAGGTGATAATGATGACAAACATACATGTTGGAAGCGGAAAATTGAACAAAATTCAAATTTATTAAAAATAAAGGGTCCCCCATCTAACGTTTTTTTTTTTCAACTGTTCAGCCGTTGTACTATTATTTGTAGGGTGCCGAGGCACCCGTTTGAACGAAATTATTTTTCATTATTACCCGGAAGGATTGTACTTTCCAATAAAAAAATAAATTTGAGAAAATATTCAGTAGTTTTTTTATAGCATTTTCAAAAAAAAAGTTATTTGGCGGACCGTATATATTTATTTATTTTTAATTTTATTCATACTGGCTCTAAGTGCATGTACTAAAATTGTATTTTTGATGCCATGTTGTAGTAAAAATTATAATTGTGGTTTAATATTTAATAACTCTTGCTCAGTGCCAGAAAAATATATCGTCTACAAAACGAAGTGAAATATGCCAAACATTTAACAAAACACATCATAAATTCCAAAGTTTCGTGAATTGAATTTAAAGTTGTTTTCTTTTTCGAAAAAAAGGAAACAACCACAGGCGTACCACCTTCAAGTAACAACGCAACCACCGAACATTTGTTTCCGGTTCCTTTTGCCCACAGTCACGGACTCATACACATTCCTCCCTCTTTGTTTAGTATTGTTTTTGGTAAACAAAACATAAACAAGTCCATAACACACCAAAGAAAACGCTCACAAAAGCATAAGTAAAAGAATAAAAATATAAAAAGAGGCAATTTCAACACACAAATATGCAATATCTAGTGCTTATCCTCAGCCGCCTGCCTCTACTCGTATGGGGGGTTCATTGTGTCTCCCCCTTTTTTTGGGGAACCCTGGTCTTAAGGTCGTAAGCCCCCGGAGTACTGCTTTATTTCAGCAAACCCATAACATAAAAATGTTATGGGTCTGATATACCCTCCTGGATTTTTTTCTTCTCCCTTTTTCCCCATAAATAAAGAATTTCTCCCTTTTGTTCTGTTATTGTTTTTTCTCCTTAAAGAAATCGCATAAAATTCGTTTATTTCAACTTCAACGGAAATAAAACAATTCATAAGAAATTGTAGGTTTTATGAGCTGTTTTCTGGGTGTTGTTTTCTGTTTGTTCCTGGCATGGAAATGTACAAAATGTCAGCAAAATGTACATAATTATGCCCAACTCAAGGAGTTGGTACAGGTACATGGGTTGCAGCCAGGTACATGACAATGATTTCCGTTTAAAAGAGCCTTGGTAATGTATATGTGGGGTTGCTTTTGTTAAAGAAAATTAGAAAAAAATCAGTTTAATTTAGAAATAAATTGAGTAGGGTTCTCTTGAAGTGACATTATTTTACAATAAAGAAGAAAAAACGAAAAACAATCCTGGCGAAGGTGATTTGGACTCTACAATTGTTATAAGATCTGTAAAATTAATGTCATTGTTTTATTCAAAATTATATCGTTTTTGTGGTTAACAATAAAAATTGAACTAATTTTGTTCTCTTTATGGAAATGGTAATATTTGTATAGTTTGTAAAACTACAAAGACCATCTGTACTGTCTGAAAAACAATCGCAACATATTGACTCGTGTTCAGTGTTAACTTAGATTAGCCTCTGTGCAGAATTTTCAAATATTTATTGATCTACATATGACCGATATTTCATATTTTGTTTTTTGGTGATTTTTCATAATGATCCAGCAAAAAAACTGAGTAGTTCTCCCAGAATGAACATATTTTCCGCTTCTCGGAAAGTTGTTCTAAAAAAATTCCGCAAATAGTATTAAAATTGAAAAAAATTATTTTGTCAACTTTACAGCTCTAGAACTCATATAATATTTTTATTTTTTCGTCCTTGGAATAGTTATCTATATATTTATTTATTTATCAACATCCAACACAACAAGATTTACATCTTATAATTAAAGTATTGGAGCTCACAAGTTAAAATTTCTCCAGATAAGTAAGATATATATTACTTACAACTAATTTAACAAATGTTTATTCAAAACAGCTGTAAGACAAAACAAAAATCATAACACATTCGGCTATACAAAATAAATAATGTAGAAATTCATTTTTTTATCAATGGATTTTAATTTAATTTACATTAATTAGCATAGTTGTTTATATAATAAATTTATGAACCTAGTAGTGTTGCTGGAAGTTTATATTTGGTGGGATAGAGTGTTCCAGAGAGGTAGTGCAAATATGTAAAATTGCTATTCAGATACAAGCGTCCGATATCTTAGAAGGATTATCCTATTTCCTCTATTAGATCTAGTTATAACGCTTTAGCTAATAATTACATTAAAATTACTCCTTTGATCTAAATTCTCATACGTTCCCAAGAGGAACACTAAGTTGTCATACAAATTGGCTTCCGTGCGCCGATGAAAAGGAACACCAACAAAATCGATTTAAAAACGATGTATAGGCACCATACAATAAGTGACAACCCCATGTTAAATACATTAATGAAGATCCAATTTTTCACATCGTCAGGATCACAAGATGGGGATACATTTCACTTCTTCGGATGCTCTTATTTTGCTGGGGAAATATTGACAAAAAATTATGAAAAATACCCAAATTTTCATATAAAAAATAGCCGATTTCTTTATGGGAATTTTTGTTGGTTATTTTTCACATGGCGATTTCTTCTGCATCTAATCTCGTTATTAAAATTTGTAATATTTTTAAAAGATTCGGTACTTTGAATTTTTGGGCGAAACTAATGTCTATGCAAATAACTGGGTAGACAAATATATTATATTTTTTCCTGGAGAACAGAATTCTGCTTGTAGAGTACTACATCGAAGTATTAGAAAATAATAGAAAACATTTTGTTTTCCAATTTTAATACAGATTTAAAGAAGCATGATTTTTCTAATTTTTTACTTCTAGAGAGACGGTCATAACCTCTACATTCATCCATAGGTTTTTAAAAAGTCAATGTTTTTCGGTATAATAATATAAATGTTTTATTTGATGGCTTTTAATTTAATTTGCTTAAAAGAAATCTCAAATATTTTCAGTTCTCATAATTATCACCAATTTGAGGTATAATCAGGCATTCCCAAATTTATAGTACAAATATTAAATATACCTTCGAATTTTAATGATAAAATAAATTATAATTATTCTTTAAATATTGCTGGTGTTGACTGTATGGAACAGTACGCCTCAATACATACCAAAAAATATTTGTGAAAGTCCTGGAAATTTTTTTGTTCGGATTGAACTAGGCTGAACTCCAATTGACATACGATTTAACTCGAGTTTAAGGAATTTTTTTTATTATTTTAGCAGCGTAAACACTCTTCTAAAATTAATTATTGCAAAATGAATAATTCGCGTTTTAGAACTAAAAAAAACGATCTTTTTGCACTATATGTATCATATCTTCCATGTGGGAGGATAGGCATACATGGGACAGACAAAAGTTACCCAGCAAAAACTTTTAAAGGATTTTGCGGGAATTTAGTTATGTTGGTTCAAATTCAAAGATTTTTTAAGTTATTTATTAAAATATTTATTACAAATCAAATATATTTGCCAGAAACGCACTATTGATAAAACTATGAAACCACAATTTATAAAAAAAGTAATGGCTCGGTACAAATTCGAAAAAAGAAATTACGTTCTTACAATTTTCAAAATATGAAAAAGGTGAAAATTTGAAAAATGAAAAAATATATATATTTTTTTTCTGTGCATTATGAACAAGTACATAAAAATACGTCAATATACTGTATACAAATTTTACTTTTCTTTCTAAATTTTGATTTCTAATTTCTAAAATATACTCGGCTTGTCCAAATTTAAATTTTTAGAAAACTCGAAAATTATTAAACGTTATTGATTATAAAACCATTTAAAGTGGTGGGTTCAAGTTGCCTCCCTTTTATTTAACCACTAACTATCCAATAAAAGCGACATTTTGACCTCGCAACATGTTGCTTGCAACTGTCTGCGACTCCAACTCATTGTAGAGTTTGGTTCAATAAAAAATATTTATTTTTTTTCATGTTATTTGAGGTCTGCTTTTACTAAAATTTGCATAAATCCTGTTTTCGAGTTTCCTAACTTTTTTAATTATAATTGACCCTGATATACATGATCTGCTGTTGTATGGTATGTATTGTTTGCGCTCAAGTTCATTTCCGGACAGCTGCATTTATTCGGTTATTCAGCAATGCTGGCAACATTTGTGAGTACAAGTTTTCCAAAATAATGCATTACCCATACCACGGGGCCCTTTCAATGAGTGCAAAATGAAATGAGAGAAGATCCCGTGGCGCAAGTTTCCATAAGTAAAAAATTATATCGCGCACAGCGCAAAAGTTAATAAATGATTTCCCTATTCCATCGCGAAAAAATGTTTGAAAATTTTTTTGTATTTTATATACACGTCCTTTATTAATACTAATTTCCCCAATTTTTTTTTAATTGATCAAATACTGTCGGTCACCATGGCGTATGATTGATTTACATGTTTTTTTAATTTCTTGCATGAGCAACGAACCGAATTGATTATGATTGATGTACGCTTTGGGAAAAAAAATTAATTTGTTCACACCATCAAAAATTACATTTCTATTAAATTGTATTTATTTATGATGAATAAATTATTGGGGGTGAAAGCACACACACATCCTCACACAATGATCTGAATGAGAACAAACAGAAAAAAACGAGAAAACAAATTAACGCCTGCAGTTATATGATATTGAGGGAAAAATAATATGAGAACCAAAAAAAAACGAACGAATCTTGATTGCGAAACAAAACCTTTAATTGAAATTTATATTATTAAAACAACCGAAAATGGTTGAGCATACATACATGCATGCATGTACAAACATACAAACAAACAAAACAAAATTAATAGAAAAATTCTGAACGAGTCCATAGATTACTGCTCGTTTGTTCTGTGTGCTGGTCATGATTCCTATTGCTGGCCAGTAGGCTGCTGGTATGTACATGTGCCCCTATAATCACAGGCGATAGACGGAAATTCCCTATAAATTCTGGCCACTCTAGACATGTTTGGCCAAAATGCCAACGCACACCTACACACACATTCTTTGATATAAATCTCTACAATAACAGAGAAAATTAATATTTTTATGGCTGCTCTTGTTTGTGGGCCTAAATATCTATGTATACATGGCCGAGATGCGTTGGCCATTTTTTTTCGTTTGCTTGCTGCCTGTTTGGTTTACAAGTCACATAGCAGTAGATTTTGAATCACCAGACCCACTTAGAGCCATTAAGGATATTTTATACTTATTAAGTGTGTGTTTATGGCCTGGCAGGTCCTTCCGCCAGCTCCGCTCCATACCCCTTCCAACGAACCCCTTTGCAGTGAGAGTGATAACGAACTATAAAGGCCAAGCACGTGGGTGAGCTCGCCAGGAAGTAGGCGTCCTGTTTAGGTAGATTTTTTATGACGAAGTAATTTTTTTTATTTTCTAATAAGTATACTAATATTTTTTGGGGCTTGCAATTAAGTAACTGCTTTTCAGAGGATCTTTTGGTTTTTGTGGAAAAGAAAGGGGGGGTGGACCTTGATGACCATGTAAAGTAATTAAAAAGTTTGTGGTTTTGCAAAAAAACAAGAATTAAATTTGCATGAACAAACTTCATTAGACCAATGAAACTGAAGCCTAAAAGTTTGAGGGTTTTTAGTTACCGAAAAAATGACATGCATAAAATGTTGTTAACAGAGCATTAAAAATTTTACAAAAATGGTTCTAAAAATGTCATTAAATTCAGTTGTGATGGCCGATAAACTTCCAGGCAACATGACGTGAATTGTGTACTTTTTCAGACTAAAAATTTCAACACCCTTCAGGGTGCAGTGTGTAATTTGAAGATATCAAATAAATACTTGCTAATAAATGCTAATATAAAATTAATCCTAATAAAGTTTTTTTATTTGAAAATTATACTATTATTAAAGACTATAAAATTTTGTCGGAATAAAAGAGAATAGATTTTTTAATGAATTATGTAGTGTTTGAACGGATAACTATATCTTCCCGAAATTTGACAAGCTTAGAGTAAAGGTGTTTTCCATTCCATAACTGAGAATTTTTTTAATGAAAAATTAACAAATTATTGTCAAATCATAGATGTTCTAAATCGATAAATTCTGTAACAGAATTATATTTATTTTGACGAAATTTCACATGCTTAGAGCAGAGGAGTTTCCCAGATGATGTGCAAAATTTTAGATCTCTAGTAGGTATGGGGCTAAATTTTTAGGGTCACAATTTGGCAACCTCGCCCTTGTTAAATTTTTAAATGATTGCCATAGTTTGCAAATATATTTTGCACGGTCATAGTAGTCGTGAACACATACATGTGTATGTAATTCCATTTGTTTAAGAAGAAAAAATAATTTACAAGAAAAAAATATCATATAAATGCTGAGGTTTGTTTCAAATTTTTAACGTGGCGATCTTATTATTAGGCCAATTTTTATACTACTAAATGGCTCTTAAAATTTTTAAATAGTGTTTAGCTTCTAAAAACAAAAGGTCAAATTTTTATCTTTTTTTCAAAAAGGTGACAACATTATTTCGCTCGTAAGTTTGATGGTTCCTCCGGCAGTTGCAATTTCCGATTACTTCGACATAATTTAGATGCGTTTAGGGCCCTTCCTGAAGCATTTTGATAAACCAACCTTCCCGAGAAGTCCTCTCCAATTTTGTCAATTTAAAAAATATTCGCAAAAATTTTCAATTCCCAAAGCATCGATGGGAAATTGTCTAGTATACTTTCTTAACCTCAGCAAGTTATTACAACGTCTCTGTGGTAAATAATGCTATGGCGACCGTTTTAGTAAAAACTCCAAAATTTTGGATATATTTTCCCCCACTACGAAAATATGTTTTTCCAGAAAACATTGAAAATAATATTTTATGAAAATTTTATTCTTGCAGTTGTAAATTAATTTTATCTTTCGTCAAGAAGACATAAATCCGGAGCTTTTAAAGGCCTTCCTGAGTCATTGTTGTCAACGGACCTGCCCGTGCTCTTGAAAATACCAATTTTTCAATACAAAAAATTTATATCCAAAAATTCTCAAATCGCAAAGCATCGCTTGAAAAATGTTTAGTATATTTTCTTAACTTCCTACACAGAATTCAATGGGTAAATAAAGATATAACAAAATTGTTCGTAAAAATCTCAATGTTTGCATTATATTTTCCCCACTTTGGAAGTTTAGGTTTTTTGTAGGTGAAAAAATCTTCAGAAAATTGTTAGTCACTATTTTAGGGACCCTCTTTCAACAAAATTACAAAATTTTGTTATACCTCAATTCCTGACGATTTTTTGCAATGTTCAATAGTTTTTATTTTCAAAAAATACTTTTTTGTGAATTTATTAGTTTTAATTATATTGAACTACTAATAAATATTCACTATTAATTTCCTGTTATATGCCATATTAGTAAGGCTCTTATTCCGCCCTTTCCAACATGGTATAAGTTTTGTATAAAGAGTGTGTTATTCTGCTTTATAATTTGAATAGTATATGCCTACCGCAGTGAAAGCATTGCCTACCTTGGAAGACAAATACATATATATCCAGATTATAATTAATTCTAAGCCAATCTGTCCAAATTTTTGCAGCAAGTAGCTAGAGTAGAACTCCACTGATATGTACCAAATTTCATTAGGATCGGCTGAAAACTATGACATTTGGGGCAATTAATTTAAACTGTTAGGTTTTCCTCTTTTTCCTTATATTTCAACAGACGTTGCCTTTGATAGTCCTTATCTAACTTTATTCATTAAAACATACATATGTAAAACTTTTATAGTTTTTGTGTAAATTACTACAAGACTTCGCCCTGCCGCTTCACTAGAATATGACCAATTCCCATAAAAATTAATTTATTTTGACAATTAATTCTCACAAGGAAATACATCGCTTATAAAAGTAAGAATTGATTTTTTCCACCAAATTAAAAATAATAATATTTGTTTCTTCTAATCCCTTATCGTAAGGAAGAAATGACGGTAATTTTTCTAAAATAAATAATTTTTTAGAAAAAAAGGTCGAAAAAAATATTTTTTATAAATATTTTTCAATTTTTTCTTTGTTAGAAACCTGGCTTCACAGCCAGCTGACGAAGACTTTCACAGCCAAGTAATAAATGTCACCATGACATTTGTAAATAAATTTGCATTCTATAAAATTTCAAAATGGTCTTGTGCCAGGAGAAAAGAAAACGTTTTTTCTCAATTTTTCAATGATTTTTTCGTGACAGCAAAAAACGATTTTATCAAAAATTTTTATCAATTTGTTGGCGTCTGCTCCTAGACCACTGTCTCTATGTGAACTTCACAGCATAACAGGACGTGATCGGAACCAAAATTTTAGTACAAATATTAAAGAAACATTCCACATACATTTTTATATACAGCCCTTCGATAACATCGTTGTAAACTAATGCAATCAATAGATATTACAGAATAATATTTGTTTTGAAGAGGGCTCAATAAATACTTGGTGTATGGGCTCGTCGCAGAAATTTTATATATTAAAAACAATTTTAGAATACAGTCTTCGATAGCATCGTTGTAAACCAGTGTAATCGGAGTAGATATTACAGAATAATATTTGCCTTGATGAAGGTTAATTTGTATTGGCTCAATAAATTCTTAGTTTCTATATAATTTCGTCGAAGAAATTTTATATATAAAAACAACTTCGGAAATGCTAATTTTTTGGCTAAAGTTTCAGTCAGTGGTTCCAAGCTGTAGCTACAGAAACTTGCAGAAATGAAAATTTTTACTTAGGTCAACACCTTCTAACCATTAATCACCTTATTAATGCCGTTAAAAAATTGTTAGTTAAAGGACATGAAAAGTTTATCTACAATAATTCATTAGACCATAGAATCATGTTCTGTTCTGTTTCACATACTGCTCACCGGCTGATAGAAATTCCCTCTTATTTCTCCTGGAATGTTTGTGGGATTAGCTAGGCTTTTTGATTTTATTCCAATCAATGATTGGTGTGTTTGTGTTTTTTTTCGATCCAGGTGTTTAAGAGAATCCCTATATTTTCCCAGCAAACATTTATAATACATTCATATTAACACAGGACATTTGTGTAATACAAAACGTGCTTCACATTCGTTGTAATTCTATTATATGCGTGTGTGTTTAACTCTTCCTTTTAAATAATTAAATTTTATAGCCTTTTGTGAATGGGGCAGATACAATGTTGAAAAATCTCTCATTGTGACATTGTGTCAGTCAGACAATGCGACATATGCGTGGGCCACAGCTAACTATGTTGTAAAAGTAAGAGACGTGTTTTCGCCGGGAATAATAAGTTCGATCATGGCTCATATCGAAACATGTGAAAAGGGATTAAGAGATGAATCCCAAGAAGATTTATATTCTGCCCTACAGAATAGTTTCAATTCAGACTGCTTCATTTTCTCCAGTATATAACTATAATCGAGATGCCAAGCGTTGCTTTGATATTTACTAATATTAATACATGGGGATCTCAGTTAATCAGTGTAATAACAAAATTTTGCTTGTAGCTACAAACATCGATTTAATTATAGAAATGGTGAAACCTTACCAGCCAAAAAAAAAGAAAAATTCTCTATTTCTGTTTGTTGTTAAATTCGTTTAAAGCATACTTTAGGGCGTAAGGTTTTATGACATGAGAGCTGAAAAACGCATTTCTCTAAAAAACTGCAGTTTTACAGTACTGATTGATAATATTGTGATTGATTAATTAAAGGAAACCTATAAGAGCCAGCTCATTGAGTTTTATTTCAAATATTGAATGGATATAATAAGCTTTAGTTATTTATTTTCCTATAAGGGCTAATTACACTAGTCAACAAATTGAAAAAAATTTCATGTACTCGGGATGCGATAATTTTTTCTGTGTAGATAACCTTGACATGAGCTCGAAAAACGCAATAAAAAATTTTTTTTTCGTTTGGTTTTTTTTTTATTATTTTTTTTTTTAATTTTAAAAATTTTTTTTTGGTTAATTTGTTTCGTCCGGCATAACTCGGGAACCACTAGCCCGATTTAATTGAATTAAATTTTAAAAAATTTAAAATTACAATTCCCTTAATCTGTTCATATATTGTTTTCCTATACAAGCAACAGTTTCCAAGTTAAAAATGAATATATAAAGGAAAAAACTTATTTTTTGCCTAAAGATTTAATTTTTTTTTTTTTTTAAATCCATAAAAAATCCAAAATGAAAAAAAAATGTCAAATCTTATTACTTTTACGTAAAGTCACATAACCTATGAGCAAAATGAGACAAAGATCATGAAAATCGATGCACGCGTTTCGCTTTTATTCGCAATTGAGTAAAGGTATGAATTTCAAAAATTTGCTCGACATATGCACAACTTTGTCTATGGTAAGGTTTTTTCTTTTTTATTACAAAAAAAAATAAAATTTTTGGGTGACAAAAATATATGACTTTAAATTAAAAAACAATTCGATATATGTACAAGAAATTATCCTAAGGATATCAACATTAATTAATTATAAAAAAGTTTAAAAAAAAAATATCTAAACACAAAAATAAAAACCTTCAAATTAAAAATAATTATGTGCTTTTGTCTTTCTTTTATATTGTTGTGGGTCTGTTTCTCTTATCAGGAACCAGATATAGTCCCCCATCATAGCTTCGTTCCAAAATCCTTCGTTCCAAATCCCTCATAGTTAAGGCACTTTAGTAGATTGTCCATGACTTCGTATGTTTCCTTGGTGTCAACGGCATGAGCAATTGGAATCGAAGGTTTCTTGTTGCCGTTGTGCAGTAAAATTGCTTTAAGGCTCTGCTTGTTGCTGTCGATGAAAAGACGCCACTCTCCACCGCTCATCTATGTTTGAGACCTTTAAATTGAAGCTCTCTTCAAATGAATCTCTCAATTTAGGTGAAAAACAACGCTTGTTTTTTTCAGAAACGTATTCTCCGCACATGTAACAAAAATTACTTGGATTGGTATTGCATTCAAATCCTCGCGAACGTTTGCTCATTTTAACTATCGCGTTCGTCGACACTTGTTGAATGAGTAAAATCGATCAATGAAGACCTATTTATACTGTGTATTGTTTAGTATTTTACTGACAGGTACTTATAAATGGGTGTATATTTTTTTACGGTGGCTACATACCTGTTTCACCATGTGTGAGTCTTAAATTTTCCGAATAATGACCACCCTTAAATGTGGGTTGCATTTCTGTAAAAAAATCATACAGGTAGCCAACGGAAAACCCAAATAATTAAAAAAGTCCCCTTTCCTTTTTTCCTTTTAATTGTTCACGCACATTTATTAGCGTTTATTACTTTGCTTACGCAATCATAAAAATTAAATAACCCTTTGTTTATTCCGTTTTGTTAATTATGAGAATCAAAAAAAAGAAAAAACCTTACCATAGACAAAGTTGTGCATATGTCGAGCAAATTTTTGAAATTCATACCTTTACTCAATTGCGAATAAAAGCGAAACGCGTGCATCGATTTTCATGATCTTTGTCTCATTTTGCTCATAGGTTATGTGACTTTACGTAAAAGTAATAAGATTTGACATTTTTTTTCATTTTGGATTTTTTATGGATTTTTTAAAAAAAAAAATTTTTAATTTTTAGGCAAAAAATAAGTTTTTTCCTTTATATATTCATTTTTAACTTGGAAACTGTTGCTTGTATAGGAAAACAATATATGAACAGATTAAGGGAATTGTAATTTTAAATTTTTTAAAATTTAATTCAATTAAATCGGGCTAGTGGTTCCCGAGTTATGCCGGACGAAACAAATTAACCAAAAAAAATTTTTTAAATTTTTGAAATTCATACTTTTACTCAATTGCGAATAAAAGCGAAACGCTTGCATCGATTTTCATGATCTTTGTCTCATTTTGCTCATAGGTTATGTGACTTTACGTAAAAGTAATAAGATTTGACATTTTTTTTCATTTTGGATTTTTTATGGATTTTTTAAAAAAAAAAATTTTAAATTTTTAGGCAAAAAATAAGTTTTTTCCTTTATATATTCATTTTTAACTTGGAAACTGTTGCTTGTATAGGAAAACAATATATGAACAGATTAAGGGAATTGTAATTTTAAATTTTTTAAAATTTAATTCAATTAAATCGGGCTAGTGGTTCCCGAGTTATGCCGGACGAAACAAATTAACCAAAAAAAAATTTTTAAAATTTAAAAAAAAAATAATAAAAAAAAAACCAAACGAAAAAAAAAATTTTTATTGCGTTTTTCGAGCTCATGTCAAGGTTATCTACACAGAAAAAATTATCGCATCCCGAGTACATTTTGACTGTTGACTAGTGTTATCATCGATTATAAAATATAGGGGGATTCTATCTGAGATTGTAGAATATAAAAATTTTAGGGCCACGAAAAAATGGCCAATGAAAAATCGTCCCAAAAGAAATTATGGAAAGTGACCCAAAAACACAATACAAAATTTGGACGATATTTCATAGGAAAAATCTTAAAAAATTTTGCACTTTTTTTAACAATTATTGAGCAATATTCCTTAGGAAAATATAATCTTCACAAGGATTTCGAATAGTTCATTAGCTGTTTGGGGCCTTCTATAAACGTCATGACCCATTCAGTGGGTATAGAATTCTATCGAAGCTCTGCAGAAGAAATCATGGAAAGTGACTCAAAAAAAACATAGAAATCAAATCAAAAAAACATCAAAGCTCATTGATTGAGAGATTACACTTGGTACTGTTGACTCTGTTCAAAATGGTTTAAAGCATTTTATGTTTTGTTTTTCTTTTTTTATCCTCCCTAATATACAACAGATGGTTTGAGAAAAGCATGTCATTTGAACAATAAACACATACAGAAAACAGACAAACAAACATCGAGCATAGCTGGTAAATATAACCGTGTGAACATGCAACATGTGATATATGCATTCATTTATTAATTATGTATGTATGTACAACACTCCCACAAACACACAAACAAACATTGAGACTTTCACTTTAATAAATAAGATCCCTTCGCCCCTCCATCCCACCAGCAAACGTCAAAGGATTTGGCTGGAAACCCGCGAACTCCTATGTCTGTGTTTGTTCGTTGACTCAATTCGTTGTCTCTGTATTTTTCATGAACATCCATGTGTGAGCGAGCAAGTGAGTGTATGTTTGTTTGATCCTTGTACACGACACAACAACATGTTTAACAAATAAACACATGACAGATGTGGATATCCGGTATCCTGTGCGCGACGCGACAACTGGCTCCGCTATCTCTTGTAGGCGGATAGCAGCGCCTCTGTGTAAATAAATTCTGCTAATGTGAGGTACTTAAGGAAAATTTGCATTTTTTGCAAGTGAATCGTTTTTTCGCTTTTTCTGCTGTTTTGTCAACACTTTATTATTTGTGTATTGTTCGCTTTGTTGCGTGCTCGCAAATTATAGCATTTGCGAAGCATGCAAATGGCGTTTTTGTGGTCTTTTATTGTGCATATTAAACGGAGTCTGAGTTATGCGATACGTGCGTTTTATATTTCTTTAAATTCCGCGGAAAATTCAATTTCAATTTGCCATTAAAAGTTGGCAGGCAAACGACCTCAAACGGTTGGGATTTCTTGAGAAAGCAAGGGCACAAGATAGCACCTTCCTTCAATTTTATTTTTTTATTTGTTAAAGTACGCAGTGTTTTTTCCTAAATAAATGTCCCAGGGAGAAAGAAATTGTACGAGTATGTGTTATGCCGTGTTGAAATTAATACGGAAATGGGGATTATCCCCAGTACACGAAGTGGGGATTATGTCCGTTTTCAAAAAGGTCAAAATGCCCATTGGGCTTAAACTGGTTTTTATGACAAATGCGACAGCATAAAAGAAACCCAAGTGTTATTAAATCCACAACATTTCGGGGGTCCACCTTCCTATAGTCGGGGATGTTTTGATGGTGGTGTGTGTTTTCATGATTAACAAATGTTTAAATAAACTCGTTGCCAAGGCGTATGTTTTTGGGGGAGTAATTCCAAATAGTTATTGTGAGCCTCAGAATAATGGAGAGGTACCTCATCCCAATTGGTATTATATATTCTTGTTTGGCTTTTTCGGCCAGACATCAAAATTGTTGTACATAAAACAATGAACCTTTGTTTCAGGAAGTGGAATTAATATTCCAGGGGATAATATCTTTTAAATTCAGACTTCAGACAGATTTTCGGCTGCTCAGGAAATGTTTAGCATATAAGATGTGTCACTGGAAATAAGAAACACAAATGTCGTTTATCGCTGTGCCCTTTCCTTGGAATTTTGTCAGACAGTGTTTTATCCCAAATGCAATATTTCGCATTACTATCGTCATAATGCCAAGGAAAATAATATATTGTTTCATTCATAGGCCACTTTTAATTGTTCTTAAATTAAACAATTAAAAACGGAGGGTATATAAAGTTCGGCCGGGCCTCCACCATGGATTGCATTCCACAGAGGTTGTCGGTTTTCGTAGAAGTGCAGTAATATTGCAGGAAAATATATTTTTTTAATATAGTCAAACCAAAACAACTACAAATATTGAAAAATTAATTTTATAAATAAATATAATATTTTAATTATTTCAAACCACGCTTATAAGGTAATGCTACCAATTCAAAAAAATAAATATTCTTATATTTATATTTTCAAAGCCAAAAATATTGGTTGATAGAGTGTGCTACAGTTAGTTGTATTTTCATTCTATTATAATTCCAAAAGTACAAATTTTGGACGTACATAGTGCAAAATAACCTCACTTCATGATTCAACCAATTTTTGTCGTAAAAGAAAAAGTACGAATTTGGAAAAAAACTTTTTATTTTGCGTGTCTCTGCAGTCAGAGGAATGTATACACCGAATTCCATGATTCCAGCTGCGCCCATTTGGTTTGTACAATTTTTACACCCTTGACGTTTCTACGCAATTAGAATTTCATCATTTTAGCTGTAGTCGTTTAGTTGGTACTATTTTTATCCCTCTGTACCATTGTATCCCTTGAAAGTACTAATTAAAAAAAATCGCCTTTTTTCCGTGTCTACGCAGTCAGAGGAATGTATACTCCGAATTTCATGACTCTAGCTGCGTTAATTAGATTGGTACTATTTTTATCCCCTTTTTCATTTCAACCCCAAAAAGTACGAATTTCGAAAAATCCGTTTATTTAAAGTGTCTATACAATCAGAGGAATGTATACACCGAATTTCATTATTCTAGGTACAGCCGTTTGGTTGGTACCAATTTTATCCCTCTATTCCCATTTTACCCCTTAAAAGTACAAATTTGGAAAAAAAATAATTTTATATGATATATATACTCAATTAGAGGAATGTACACACCGAATTTAGTTTTTCTAGCTGTTGTCGATTAATATGTACCATTTTTATCCCTTTTTTGCCCCATTTCACCCCCTACAAATAAGAATCAGTTTATGGTGCACGTTTTTACTATAAGGGCAAGAAAATATGAACAGACATATTCAAAAAATATTAAATACGCTAAAATATTAGGGATTATTATTGGTATTTTTAGTCCTTGTGAGGGAAAAATGTTTCCTTTGGGCCGATTTCGGCCCGTTTCAATCCCAACCGATCTACGACTATAAGACGCATTTATGGAAAATTTGAACGTTCTAGCTCCTTTCGTTTAGATGCTAGCGTGCTTTCAACAGACGGACAGACGGACATGGCTAGATCGTCTTAGAATTTTATGACGATCAAGAATATATATACTTTATAGGGTCTCAGGTCGATATTTCAAGGTGTTACAAACGGAATGACAAAAATAGTATACCCCCATCCTGGATGCGGAGGGTATAAAAATCTTATTTCTTAAGAAACATTTTTCTTGATGTACACATTCTTTTAAATGGTGTTTAAAGTTGACTTCATTTAGTAAATATATCTTTAAAAATATAACCAGTTTTTCTCCACTCTAAAATTTACAGGGGTATTTTAGAATTGATGTGTGAATATGACTCTCTTTTTGTTGATTTTTAGGTTGGTGTTTGAAAATGAAAAACTAAAAATATATAAATATTTGGTAAATAGCGGTAAACGTCGTAGTCGGTCAACGAAATTACATTTAAATAAAGCCTTCACTCTTTAAATTATGCCTACTGGAACTCTTTTAATATGCCACTTGTTTTCTTGATTTTACCTATATTCAATGATAATATCTGTTAAAAACCGGACTTTTACGTTCTCTATATTTTAAACATTTTATGGATTTGGCTTACGTTATCATGTTTCCCATAAAATGGAAATGATGATGTAAAAAATGTTCGGCTTGAGGTGGAATGATCGTTAAAGAGTCCATTCTAAATAGAAATTTATATCGCTCACTTATTGCGCAAAGTTGTCATAAATCAAACAATCGATTCTGCAGAAAAAAAATCAATTAACTCTCACATTGCTGAAAAAATTACGACACATTCGCTTTCCAAGCGTTAAAAGATTACTATAATTTTTTTACTCTAGATATATACTTAAAGTTTGGTTTTATACATGCCAAAATATTACATTTAGTACAAAAATTTTGTATAATAATAATAAACAAAAAAATCTTTACTTGTGAACTAAATATGTTTTCACATAAGTATGAATTTCCAGCAATTATTTTTCTGGGTGTATCAACTTAAATCTAAACAAACTATATCCTTATGCGCGACATATTCCTATGACTGCAGCTTTTCGCTATTAAATTCCCTGGTATTTACTGCTCTTGCCATTGTTTTGTCTTTAAATTTAAATTTTTGAAGCAAAAAATGCGTTTCCTCGCTCTTGCAGAGTTTTCTTTTCGTATACATAATACAAGAGATTAGTATGCATGGCATTATAATCATGGCATTGTGCATGGTGCATTTTTAATGAAATCTGCCAAGATCATACGCTGTCATGGGTAAATACAAATATTAAGGCGTATCGAAAATGCAACACAAATGAGAGATGATAAGAATAAGAACAAGCTTTTAAAAAACGTAGCTTATAATAATTTTTGTTAAAATAAAGAGACATTGGTTTTCTTTATCTGAGACATCCCGTCGAAAGAGCAAAAGATTTGGAGTAGATAAAAATTAGAACAATCAAAATGGCTATATATTTCCAGAATAAAAATTACGTAACTCATAATGATTTTCGGTAAAATATTATTTGCGACTACCTAATTTCAAGCAAATTTCTTCTAGTTTTACAGAAAATTGTCAAATATATATTTTTTTATAAAAAATATATATAGTTTGTAAAATAAATTGTATTAATAACTACTAGTTTAAGTAAGACGTTCTATAAGTTTCATGATGGTATTTACTCTTAAACAATTATAAACGTGATTGATGTCTCAATTAAAAATATTTAATAAAAAAGGGACAAAATTTGTATTATCGCTCCACATGATATTATTCTATAGTGAAGGCTCTGGAAGCAGAAAATTTATACATATATATAAAGAACACTATATAAAGAACACTATGAAGAGTGGATATTAAACGTGTTGAACGTAAAATTGACAGCTATCCACTTGAGAAAGATTT
This sequence comes from Polietes domitor, assembly GCA_947397865.1. Taxonomy (NCBI): domain Eukaryota; kingdom Metazoa; phylum Arthropoda; class Insecta; order Diptera; family Muscidae; genus Polietes; species Polietes domitor. The sequence goes on along the minus strand of OX377622.1, from coordinate 137,232,525 downwards.
CACTAAATCAACCATCATAAATAACGAAACATTCAACATACAATAATTTTTCTTTTCGTTACGACCTTATGTCTCAATGCATATGTTTATGTGATTGTTGGTGTGCTTTCATGCACATTATGTAAAAATTTCCATAGAATATGAAAATGCATATTTAGATGCACCCATAGATGTGTACAAATATATCCTCTACTAGAATCAGCTGCGTGTGTGTGTGTTTGCGCGGATGAGATTACTATTTGCGTAGAATGAACTATAAAAATAAACGAAACTGTCTCTTAACATTGAAATTTGGCAAGCTATTAATATCAAAACTATTTGCCCGTAGCTACAGCATGAAAAGTTTTGGTCCCAGTTTTGGCCATAACTAAAGTCGTTATGACTAACCCCACCATCGACTCATGTTAATGTACATTTCGCTTTATGCCTATAAATATGGTATTATCATGACTATTTTTATCATTGTGAACAACCCAGCCAAGGATATAAATTACTTATGTATGTGTCTGTCGACGTATAAGTGATATTTAATTACTTATCACTCATACGCAACGATGACTTTCAGCATTATCTTTTCTTTATTGTGGTCTTCAACACAGATAGTAGGAGGTGTATTGTGTATATTTAGTTTGTTAGAGCATTTGTGACACAAAGAAATAAAAGGAGTACACTAAATGAGAAGTGTATATTAGGGTGTCAAGTAAAAACTTGTTGATATTTGAAAAGAATATAGTTTCTTTAAGTTAAGGGCATCTGACAATATTATCATAAAATTAAAAAATGTCCTTACACTTGTAAGAATATGATATACGTCTGAAACTATAGTCAAAATAGAGTTAATTGGCATTTTCAGTTTTTCATTTCCTCATCGTGCTGCCCACATTTTTCAAAAAAAAAAAAGATTTTATATTTGTTTGTATACTACGATAGCGAGATTAGTAGCAAATTAAAGAAGGGAATATATATTCAAAATACTTTTAACTTCACGATTCTACTTGTATTAGTTTAACATAAGCAATTATTTCAAATTATCCCCCTAAAAAGTAAAAATAAAAAAACTAAATAAACTCATTGGGAAAATTAAATTTGTTGTTAGTGTTAATCTAATACAAATAGAAACATGGAATTAAAAGCTTATTTTTAATATTCTCCTCTTTAATCCGAATTTAATCTCGGTGCCAATAAGTATTTAAAAAAATGTGAAGGATTTGATCTTTTGAAATTTTGTTGTCGCTTCAGAAAAATGTTATCTTTTACAACTTTTAATACTTTTATTTTTAAACATTTTTTCTTACACTACGATACATGCGTTAGTGGCATATTAAAGAGGAAAATGCTTTTAATTTCATGCTTTTGTATGTTTTAGTTTAACATTAACAATAATTTCAAATTTATTTTGTTTTTTTTTTTATATATATATATATTTTACATTTTAAAATGGTAGGTTATGCTAAAAAAATGCAAGCAAGATATTCTCCTTTTTTATTGGACACTTAAACCGGTAACATAGGCTGTGAATAATTATTACACGATATATGTTATCCTTAGAAATTTTGTAGACTTTTCAAAAAATGTTATCTATTGAAACTTTGAAGTACTTTAAGTGTCAAAAGGATGAGGAAATGAAAAACTGAAGACGCTAAGTAACTTTCCTATAGACAATATAGTGTTAATTGGCATTTTCAGTTTTTTATTTCCTCATCGTGTTGTCCCTTATAAGGACTACAATAGTTCAAATGATAACTTTCTTCAAAAAAATATTTTAAATATTTATTCACACACTACGATACCAGCATATTAGTCGCATATTAAAGAGGGGATTATCTGTTGAAAAATTCTTTTTATTTCTTGCTTTTATATGTATTATTTAGGCATTAAAAAATTTCAAGTTTTTCCCATGAATTTATTTAGTATTTTTTTAAATTTTACTTTTTAGGGGAGTAACATGAAAAGGTTGCTAATGCTAAACTAATACAAGCAGAAGCATGAAATTTAAAGAATTTTAGCAGGTACTCTCCTTTTGAATTTGATTCTTCTGCGAGTATCGTAGGGTGCCAATAAGTATTCACAATAAGTGAAGGATTTTATCTTTAGGAATTTTCTAGTCTTTTCAGAAAAATGTTATCTGAAACTTGTAGTCTTTTAAGTGTCAAAAGGAAGAGGATATGAAAAATTTAAAATGCCAATTAAATTTGTATAGCCAGAAAAGAGTTATATGGCATTTTTAAGTTTATTCATTTCCGCATCGTGTCGGTCCTTAAAAGGACTATAAAATTTCAAATGATTACATTTTTCCAAATAAATATTTTAAATATTTGTTCTTATACTACGATACCAACTAATGTTGGCCTCAAATTAAAGAGGAGAATTTTTGTTAAAAATACTTTAAATTTCATGCTTCTACTTGTTTTCGTTTAGAATTAACAACAAATTCAAATTTCCCCTTGAGTTTATTAACTTTTCTCTTATTTTTACTTTTTGGGGGATATATTGAAATGTTTGCTAATGCTAAACTAATACAAGTAGAATCCTGAAATTTAAAGTAATTTATTTAATTTGACACTTTACACAGGACCGTAGGATGAGAAAAAGTGTTCACAAAAAATCGAAAAATGTTATCCTTTGAAACTTTGTAGTCTTTTAAGTGCCAAAACGATGAGGAAATGAAAAACTGAAAACGCCAACTAATTTCCTATAGACAAAATGGAGCTAATTTGCTTTTTCAGTTTTTCATTGCCTCGCTTCTTTTAAAAACACTCTTAATTTCATTTTTCTATTTGTATTAGTTTAGCGTTAAATTTCAAAATTTCTCCCTGAGTTTATTTAATTTTTCATATTTAACTTTGAAATTATTGCTAATTCTAAACTAATACAATAACTAATACAGAACCATGAAATTTGAAGTATCTTTTAAAAGATATTCACCTTTTTAGTTTGATATATATACCGATATCATAGAATTCGAAGAAGTATTCAAAAAAATGTGAATGTATCACATCAAAACTCATAGAAAAAGTAGGTAATGGAAAAATATATATTTTTTCTGATGGTGTATCGCACGCTAAAAATAAAGAAAACATTTTTCTATCAACTACTTTTTCTATCAGTTTTGAATGTAATACTTTCGAATGTCAGCTATAGATTTAATTTCTACATGTAAAGAAAAATTTTTTTCCATCAACTTTTTCTATGAGTTTTGAATGTAATAGTTCCATTTTTTAGCTAAGTAATTCAAGTAATTTCTTCTTACGAAGGAAATCTTTGTTTTTTTCTTATATTTTTCAACGTTTTTAAACCTTATGTTTATAAACTACTGCAAAAAATAATCATTCTGAAGATTTTTCAATTAAATTCTTGTTTATTTTGCAAGAACAAAATAGAAAAAATTCATAAAAATTAAAGCCATCATTTCACCACTTCCAAATTCACACTAAATAAGACATCTAGAAACCTACTACAAAAATTGATCAATGTCATCATTTCGAAAATCAAAATAAAAGAAAAAATGTAAAAACTCTAAAAAAAATAAGTTGCTTTACCACTCTTCAAAACAAGGTATAGTACATTGAAATCGGTTAAGTATTTCAGGAGATACAGGCGATTGAATGAACACACCTTTTTGAAAAAAAAATATTTTTTTTCACCCTTAAATTGGTCATAATTCGTGAAAAACATTTTTCTGATTTTTTCCAAAAATATATATTTAATATTTTTATGAGAAGAAGACATACACAAACTTTCAAGACAATCGCAGCTATCGATGTCAAAAACCGTACCGCTTGACATGGTATGACTCCTTTGGCTATAGTTTCAGACGTATATCATTCGGTTCAAGTGTAGTATGGCCTCTCAGACCATTTATTCAAAATTTCCAAAATTTTGTAAGTTTTCTCAAACAAATAGCAAATTCAACTATACGCAACAGGTCCATTACAGTGAGAACAAAACTTTCACTGTTTATCCTTTTTACTTCTGGGATTTTTGTGAGATTATTGCCATTAGTATGTTTAGAGTGAATAAGATTCGTCTAATGCTGTTGGTACTTGTTCCAATTCCCACTTGCACGTGCTAGTTATATTTACTTACACACACACACAAACACACAAACACACTTTTAGTTTCCAGACAGAGAATAATAATAGTCATAATAACAATATTAATGAAATAATCAACACTTTATTATACTTTATTACATTATTCGGAACAAGAGAATGATCATCGTGATAAACATCACATGCATTTAACACAATTTAGTTACCACCCCGCCCCACCATGTGATGATGCCAACATATAGAGTGGGGTAAACGAAAAGTTTTGGGTTTGAAATATCGATGTGAAACATGAAATGTATAAATATTCTTAATTGTTTGGAAATTCTAAGATGAGCTAGACATGTCAGTTAAACCGGTCGTCGTTCTGTCTCTTGAATTTTTTTTTGTAATTTGGCGTGTAATCTCTATCCATCTTTTCGATGGTTTCAACCTATTTTGGGCCCTTATGCTCCCCACACGTTCCTCAGAGAAAAGAAGAAAAACCAACGACAAATCATGTCCTCTCACCATGTTTTGCATATTTGTCAACTTATGTTAGACCCTTCCTTTAATGACACCGCAGACATTTATATTCCTTTTTGCCACAACCATAAAAAAGGAAAGCCATCATATATCCTGACGATACAAATTACCCTCATATGAACTTGACTAACATGTCATCATAGCCTGGCAGATTTCCTAGCTGCTGCTGGCGCTGTTGATGTTGTTTATGATGTTGTCGTTTTTGTTTTTTTTTTTTTTTGTTGCTGTTTTGTTTTATAAGACTATCATTAAGCATATCATGCCAATAATAAAAAACACCTTGTTTTTGGTCACACACACCTACACTTTAACACTCATGTATACATATATATAAAACCGTGTAACTTGCTTACTGTTCCTCGTCGCCAACTTATTTAAGTGTGTTAGTAAAGTTACAACACGAACAGCTACTGTGCGTACGGGAAACGGAAACGCAAGTAATCATGTGTGTGTCTGTTTGCATCTGTGTCTATGGCTGTGTGTGATAGTGTTGCGGTTGGGTGGCCTGTAATGAAAACGGAAACGTACAAGAGGAAACCTCATTATAACATTATCGCAGAAATGCTTGTTGTACACTTTTGATGTTTGTGCTGTTCAGTTTTTCAGTTGTTTTCTTTTTTCTTCTCGCCAGCAATGAAAACTTAAAGAACTGTGGAGAAGCGAATGAGAAGTTGTTGTAAAGGATGCGGGTGGGTGTGGAGCTGGTAGAAACATGTGTTTTATTATCCTGACTGTCTGCTGAAGTTTATGACCGCGTAGTGTTATTTTTCTCGCTTACCCTCCTCCCCTACTCCCTTGGAGAGCAGCTGTGCACTCACGTCGTAACATTTTTGCTGTGGTGTGCTGTTTTGTTCTAGTCTCTTCCTTGGGATGGATGATATAGTTGGTTTATCTTAAGGTTTGTAACTCAACCTTTCGAATCAGAAAGAAGTAAAGAAATTATAAACTAGGAAGGATCGACCAAAGGATGACTACTGCCTTTGTCTATACAGAGTTATGATTACACCAGACGAAAATTAAAAAAAAATGTCGTTACCCTTGAACTAGATGATATAGGTCTGAAACTATAGGCAAAATAGAGTTAATTGGCAATTTTAGTTTTTCATTTCCTCATACAAAGGATGCATTTTTTAAAAATTATTTCAAATACTTATTCTCATCCCATAATAACGATACCATCAATATCGAGAATATCTATTAAAAAATCCGATGTAAGATGGGCTTTCTAGAGCGGTAATAGTGGAAAGCTGCGGCAGGTTTGTATGGGAGCTATAATGAATCCGGTTGACATTCACAATATGTGTTTTTACTTCAAATAAATATAAAATGACCTTGAAGATTTGAAGAAAATTCGTTGTAAGATGTGAGTTCTAGACAGCTATAGTGTAAACTATAGTTCCCCATACAAACATATGGACCCAAATGGTTCACATTGACAATATGAGTTCCTAGTTGAAATAAAATATGATCTGGACAACTTGATTATGATCTTATATAAGATATGGGTTTTATGCGAGCTATACCAAAACATTGACCCACATGGTTCACATTTACAATATGTGTTCCTAGTTGAAACATAAAACAATCCTGAAGATTTGAGCAAGATCTGTACTAGGATGTGGCTTCTAGAGCGATAAGAGTAAAATTTAGGGGTACATTTGTATGGGAGCTATACTGAAACATGCACCCATATGGTTCATATTTACAATATGTGTTCCTAGTCGAAATATAACATGATCTGGAAAATATGATTAAGATCCGATGTAAGATGTGGCTTCTAGAGCGATAATAGTGAAATTTAGGGGGTACATTTGTATAGGAGCTATACTGAAACATGCACCCATATGGTTCACATTCACAATGTGTATTTGCAGTTCAAATATAACAAGATGTTGAAAATTTGAACAAGATCCGTTTATAGATGTCGGTTCTAGAGCGATAATAGTGAAAATTAAGGGTTCATTTGTATGGGAGGCTATGTCAAAACATAAACCCATTTGGTTCACTTTCATAGAATCTGTTGTTAATAGAAATATAACATGATTTTGAAAATGTGAACAAGAACCAATGAAAGATGTGAGATGCGATTATAGTGAAATTTGGACGCCCATTTGCATGGGGCCTACACTAACACATGGACCCAAATGGTTCACTTCCACAGTATGTATTCATAGTTGAAATATAACATGTCCTGGGAAATTTGAGCAAGGTCCGATGTTACATGTGGTTTCTAGAGCAATGATAGTGAACATTGGGGACCCTTTTATATGGGGCCTACACATGCATATATACCTACATGGTTCACATTTAAAATGTGTGTTCCTAGTAAAAATAAAACTTGATCGTGAACAATTGAAGAAGATCCGTTGTAAGATGTGGGTTCTAGAGCGGTAATAGTGTCTAGCGGCTGTTCATTTGTATGGGAATTATGAGAAAGGATGCCGTCATATGGTTCACATTCCCATTATTTGTTCGACTTTGAAATATAACATAATTTTGCAAATTTGAACCAGATCCGATATAAGATATGGGTTCCAGAGCGGTCAGAATGTAAACTGTGGGTCTATTTGTACGACGGCTATACCGAAACCAGGTCCCATGTGGTTCACATTCACATTATGTGTTTCTAGGTCAATTATAAATTTATGTTGAAAATTTGAACAAGATCTGATGACAAGTGTGGGTTCTGGAATAATAATTGTTTAAATTGGGAGGCCATTCGTATAGGAAACATGCACCTATATGGTTCACATTTATAATATGAGTTCCTAGTTGAATTATAACATGGTTTTGAAAAAATGGTAAATATCCGATATTAGGTATGGGTTATAAAACCGATAATAGTGTAAATTGGAGGTCCATTTGTATGGAGGATATACCAAAACATGGACACAAACTTTAAAAGTAAGAGTTGAAATATAGCATTAACTGGAAAATGTAACGTATCTGTTCTAGGAGAAGAACCGCATTCAATACCGACAATGCCTGGCAAAAATGACTGCTTTCAAATTTCACGTTGATCAACGGTCAACACCTGTAGATTAATCGCGATATTTAAAAGGACAACAGCCAGGTAGACGGCATTATTCGCCATATATTTTTATTATTTGATTTTACGTCAATACAAATCAATTAACAATTCAATGAAAATGGCCAATTCCAATTTTTTATTTTTTTCCGATTTCGAAAACTCAGATAAAAATCCTTGTATCTTTTAACGGATGGCAACCAGCTGTTATATCTTAATAAATAATTTAAGCTTATTATATCAGCTGAACATTTACAAAAAATCAGGGTATAGCGGCTTATAGATTTTTGTTTATTAATTAATCATTCCAACTAACCGGCTCACGCAATCCTATAAAATTATCGATCTTTTGAAACATGCGTATTTTGCAATGCATACTTTTAGGGTGATAATAAAATTAACTATTGAAATCTTTTGCTGATGTCCATCGAGGTACAACTGAATAAACATATATCAAAAAACATTGCGGCGGCGCGTAGGGTGTTTCATTTTACTTTAATATTGGCAAACCATTATTATAAAACCTTAAATATATTTTGGGATATCAAATGAAGTGGACAATTATACTGGATAAAAATTTCGTTTCACGAAAGTTGATCTGAACTGGCACGTCTATTTCAGAGGTTACACATTCCAGGCCCCCACTAGAGGATATTGAGGATGATTTCATTGTTATACTATCTACGGTATCTACCATTCTATCCTGTGGAACTTCACACATTTTTTGCTTATTTTTCTTTGGCTCATAGTTAATTTCATAAACAATTCACTGCTTTTGTTGAGAAAGCTTTTAAATATTATCCTATTAACACGGTTACAACTGCAGCTGCTGGCGCACCAACGCGATGGTCATTACACTCATTAAAGACGAGGCATATTATGCGAACTTTTATGTGTGGACTGCGGGTGTTTAAGGTTGCAAAATTGCTCATAATTTTATATTTACGCTCCACTTTACAGAAAAACGGCGGCAACAATGTTTTTGCTGGCGAAAAACTGAATGTGGAAAGTGTAGCCTTTGGAGAGATGGATTGTGCAGAAATCGTCAACATTATCTCAAGAGTGGGGAAATTATGATGAGGACTATTTTTATTTTTCTTTCAAAACATTTTGGCATGGAAAAATAGTCATTTGAATTACTCGTCTGTGAAATTATTGTTAATAATATTAATTAAATATTATCTATAATTATTATTTATAATTATTATTATTTATAATAATTTCACAGACGAGTAATTCAAATGACTATTTTCCATGCCAAAATGTTTTGAAAGAAAAATACTATTTTAAATCCAACAAAAATTATAAAAAATAAAAAATCTCCACTTTTTATATTTATATATTTATATATTTATACATGTATATATTTATATATTTATTTCTGACTAATATAATTGGTTATGGGGTTAATCCTTACAAAACTATAGAACTATACATCTAGAAATATAGATTTTTTAACACAATTGGAACTTAACTATGAAATGTTCTCCATCAAAATTACGTTACGTCTCGTTGGATTTAAATTGACGATAAGAACATTTCCACAATGGATTTGCCCAACAATTTATCAAAAACTTCTGCTAATCTCATCATTTAAATTTACTACATTTCCTTTACTTTGCCCCAAGCTAGCTATAAACTACTGATTATCTAAAATCTTAATACAATTCACATTATATATAGTCTTCCGTCCACAACACAATGTCCCTTTAACCATAAAAATAAAGGGTGATTTTTTAAGAGATTGATAACTTTTTTTTAAAAAAAAACGCATAAAATTTGCAAAATCTCATCGGTTCTTTATTTGAAACGTTAGATTGGTCCATGACATTTACTTTTTGAAGATAATTTCATTTAAATGTTGACCGCGGCTGCGTCTTAGGTGGTCCATCCGCTTAGTCCAATTTTGGCATTTCCATGTTTTTGAGTAACAGAGACCCAATTGGTGCGAACGGCGACGAATCGAAAATTGGTGGTCATCATTAACACTGGCCGATACAGCTGCGATATTTTCTTCAGTTCGCACTCTACGTAAGCGTGTTGGTGGTTTAATGTCCAACAATGTAAATTTGGTGTGAAATTTAGTCACAATAGCCCGAATAGCCGCTTCAGTGGGTCGATTAAACTGACCATAAAATGGAAGCGCGCAATGAACTTTCTTAACAGAGCACGCATTTTGATAATAAAATTCAATAATTTGCAAGCGTTGTTCGTTTGTAAGACGATTCATGATGAAATGTCAAAGCATACTGAGCATCTTTCTCTTTGACACCATGTCTGAAATCCCACGTGATCTGTCAAATACTAATGCATGAAAATCCTAACCTCAAAAAAATCACTCTTTAGAAGAACTTAATTACATTCTCCCCAAGAAAACGTGACTTTACGCACCGCAAAGTGAAGGTAAACCAAAACAAGACAATGACTAGTTCTAATAAAATTTTATTTCAGCAGAAGAAAACCAACAATCACATACAAGTAGTAAAACTCAAATCGGCCAATTCATTCATTCATTCAGTCCATGCCATGCCATGCATGCGTATTTTCCCAGCACTTAAGCAATTTCCCAATGTTTATTTGAATACTGAAGCACAAACAAATAAAACTTTAATATTTTCTTAACGGCCAACCCCACGGCAACCCAACACACACACACACAGGACATCATTATTAGGAGTGACTTGGCTTAAGCTAATCTTGAATACAAAAATCGTAATCACATTTCTATTGTTGGCCACATACCACCTCGACCTCCACCTCCAGCAATCGAGACCACCTCCTACAATCATTAATAATTAATGGCCACAAACAAAAATACAAAAATTAATGGGAAGTAGGATGATGTTTGCTATAGAGCCCATGTGCCACCAACTCCTAACATACCACGCACGTGCTCCTTATGGAGATATTGGAAAACAAGTCAGTGAAGGACAGCAGCAACAGCATAAAACGTCTGCTGCCTTTATGTTATACACATTAAATTAATTAGTACTTAGTGTTTTTATGTTAGAGTTTTTATTTTTGTTTTTGTATGCCAGGCTGTGTCTGCATTTGTCTGTCTGTCCGAATATCTGGGAATATATGGTATATATTTGGGAGCTTTTAAAATAATTAAGACATTTGAGGTTTTCAGCAAATAGGCGAGAGTAAGAAAAGAGCAATCCGTAGAAAAAATATATGCTATGAATTTCTTCATTAAATAATTTTAGTGTTGGAGCTGTCGAAGGAGGCTAAGTTGACTGACTCGCTGGCAGAGAGAGACAGAGGGACAGATTGAGGGCAAGAAGGGTGTACGACCTGCTGGGAAGAAGGTTGAGTATTTTTTGCACATTTTCAATATTTAAAATAATATATAGCAAAATCGCATAGACAATGGAAAATCCTTCAAAAGCCTGGTTTCTTTCTGTCTGCAAAAAATCCCCCGGAAATTGTTTTTAAGTTTTCTTTATTTTAAAATAAAAAAATGTATTAATTGTTCTTGTCGAACTACCAGCACTGATTTTGCATTTGGTCGCAGGAATTTAAAAATGAAAATTTTAATACATTTAGAAAATTCATTTTCCGGGAGCGCCCAGGTAGTGGAGTTGGAAGCGTGCTCGGCTATCGAAGGGGAGGTTGTGGGTTCGATTCCCACCAGAGGCTCTGGTTTGTCGCTGCAAGAAGTAGCTAGAATGGTCTTAGTCACTCCCGCTCAATCCTTGGACCCAAAATTAGAATATAAATTTACTTTGTATTGTAATTCATAATAAATACATAAATTGAATTTCCGAGGAAACCTTTTTATTCAAATCCGCCACAGATATGGTTTTTTATTAAGGGCTCTGCAGTGTCTATCACGAGATATGTGAGTTTTAAAACGGCCCAGAAAATCTCATTCTAATGTATAAAAAAACACGACTTGCATAGCTACGTACCTATCTCGATGTATTCTGGATGTTTAGGATATGTATGGTGAAGTGTAAAAATAGTGATTGTTCAAAATAGTTTTTGTAGTGATTGTTCAAAATAAAATCTCTTTCAAATGAGAATAAATTGTACATATATTTTACATCTATCGTTATTACACATTTAAAGAAATATATTTTCTGTTGATACCTCGCAGCTAGTGCTATTTTTTTGCTCATTATTTTGTTGATAATAGAAAATGTGGAATTTGATGTCAAGCAAAAAATAATTAAATTAAAAACATCTTTGGTTTCCAGCATAAACCTCAAAATATATTGAACTACTAATATTGAAATAAAATAAAAACTTTATAATCTCTGGCAATTTTTTGGAGTTCTATGGATTTAAATTTGAACGTGGAAAAACAAACAATTTAATTCGGTAGGTTTCATTTTCAGCTTAGCGATTTCAGCACATCATATGTTTGTCATAGGTCGATAAATGGTGATATTTTCAAAGAAGTAGTGGATAGACTTATTATTAAAAAACTGCAGAACAAGACTATAAAAAAACGTTGTTTATTCCAGATCATGCCAACCACCATATTACATATAATTTAATTTAATTAATCAGGTAATTAATATATCTCTTCAAACTCAAAATTGCATTCAACACATTTGAAATTCATAAAGTCGAAGCAATATAAATATATTTGAAAAAATCTATTTAACGATAAAATCGCTGTCGTTCGAACATTGTTTTTAATTACTATTCAAATCACGTTGAAATTTTTTCAAAAAAAAAAATAAAAACTATTTAAGAGATTTTACGAATATGTTTCCATATTACTATATAATTTAAAAACCAACGGTCGGCCTTTAAATGAGCTATTAGTCATTTGGATAGTGTTGGGTACAACTGTTGAAATTGTCCTTTAAATTGTAATGTTATAAAGATTTTTGGCGTTGAAATTTCTTAAAAATATAGTCGTGTGCCCGCATATGTTTTTATTATACCCTGTAATTTTCATAGCGGATAAACGGTGGTATAATAGTTACAATAATAAATAAACATTATTACTCAATATGATTTTCTTCTGTGCCTATGCTAGTATCTTTAGAGAATATGGTATTTGGAGACTCTTCGGAGAACATATTTTTCTGATATGTTTAGCCAGAGTTCCGCTCTACGCGAATTAAAAGTGAAAAAGAAAAACAGAAACTTTTTTAGAAAATAAAATTAAAACAAATCCTTCCAGAATTGACCCAAATGTATATACAACTAGCCATTTGTTTTAAAATAAAGTAGATGACAATGAGGATAAATGTGTGAAAATTTTATTTTATTTTTTTGGAATAAAAATATTTTTGGCGAACCACAGTGGTTCCTAATATTTTTTTAAATAATTCAGTAATTATTGAACAGAAAATGAAATATTGACGTAATTTCACATGCTGTGAGCAGAGGAGTGTTCCAGATCACATGCGATTCATGCATTTTTCTGAACTTTATGTGTTTTTTTTTTGAAAAACTTTCCTATACCTTTAAAAAATTCACACTTTACATATGTTGACTTCTAGAAATTATTACCCTAATTCTGCGATAAATATAAAAACGCCAACCATTTTAGTAAAAATCCCAATATTTGTAACACAATTTTCTTTACTTTAAGTGTTTGGATGTTTTGTAAAAAACGAAGAAACTTGTAAGCCATTATTTCGGGAGCCAATTCTTCTACGTTGCTCCAAAAATTCGTTATGATATGATCTTCATTTCTGTGAATTTCACGCAAAGTTCAATATTAATTTTTTATACCAAAAAATATACTTTTTTATGGAACTTTTAGTTTTACGTATAATGAAGAACAAAATGCACTAACTTTAATTTTCCTTTACCTTGTCTCGAAAGAGTGTAATTTTCTGTCTTATAATTATAATAAGAGTTGCCTTCCCTAGAGAAAATACTGCCTACGATGGAGAAAATCAAAACCAAAACAGATTTTTGAAATTTTTGCACCAAATGAAAAAATAGACAAACTAAAATTCATTTTGATCGTTTGGAAAATATGTCTTAAGGGACGATAAATTAATTTTAGCGGGAAGATTTTATTTTTTCATATTTGTCTTTGATAGTCCTACCTTCATTAAGGTATGTATAATATGTTTATCAATTTTTGAATGAGGACTTCATTGAAATCTGTCAGTCATTTCATTGGAATATGGAAAATTCTATTTTTATAGACAATTACAAAAGTAAAGATAGAATTTTAATAATTAACATTATTTTTGCTGTTTTAGGAAACGTTTTTTTCAACCATTCATTGTGGGGAGCCGAGGCAGCCATTTGAATGAAATTATTTTCCATTATTAACCGGAAGGATTGTACTTTCCAAAAAAAAAAGAAATTTGAGAAAATATTCAGTAGTTTTTTTATAACATTTTCAGAAAAAAAGTTATTTGGCGGACCCTTTATTTGGTAACGTAAGGGTCCGTCATCTAACGTTTTTTTCAACTATTCAACCGTTGGACTATTATTTGTGGGGAGCCGAGACAGCCATTTGAATGAAATTATTTTCCATTATTAACCGGAAGGATTGTACTTAAAAAAATGTTATTTGGCGGACCCTTTACATAGCTACTACTAATACTTTTCTTTTTGTCTGATCCGCGATCGAAATGACAGAAAGGCAGTCATTTTTTCCTTAAAAATCACATTTTTGAGATTTATTTTCCCCGTTCTAGGAATAGTATGAATTTTATCCATCAACATATCTACCCTTACTAAACATTTTTTCCGTCTGATCCACGATGGAAATGAGACTATGGCGGACATTCCGAAACCGGCATTTAAGGAATGGCGGATATTTTTTAAATCACATGTTTGGGATTTATTTTCCCCATTTTAGGAAATTTATCCACGGACTTAAATACTAATAACAAAAAAACTCGTCTGATACCCAATCGAAATTTAAGTAATCACAGCCGTTTGTTCTTAATAATTTTTAGAATTTATTTCCCCGTTTTAGGAATTGTGGAATTCTTATATGATTTATATGATATTTTTGTGGTAGCCCAAAATCAAAGTGCAAATATTGAAGGTAGATTCGAAGTAAGTTGGAATTTCATTATATTATATTTAATATATATAATAATATATATTAAAATAAAATAAAAATATATCCAAATTTGTTTGATGTTGCTTTTTTAGACCTAGATTATACCTCAATGCATACAAGGAAAAATATTAATTAGCTATTTCTTGGGGTATTCTAGTCGTAAACATACTTTCAATAAAATTTTAATCTTTCTAATTCTTATTTGTCCAAAATTCGTTTGTTAGCAACATGTGTCTGAAATCAAACTCGTCCTTCCAGTTGAAATTCTCAACATTTAATCAAACTCAAAAGCCTTTACTCTAATAAAATGTTAAAAGTTTTAATTAACACAGATTGTGGCTCCCAAAAAACAGCTGCCATAAAATTTTAATAAAAATACAAAATATTCCCCAGTTGCTGGCAGGAGGCGGTTGGTACTCAGTTGTTGAAGTTGTTTTAAATATATAATTTAATAATAAAATATTCAATATTGACCAAGGCTTTGTATGCTAAAGTCACCTTTGTACACACCATACACACACACAACACAAAAGTGACCAATTTATGTAAATTTTGTTTTGAAAGAATAATAAAAAATTCATATTCTTAGCCGGGGCTTTTTTGAACGAAAACAACAAATAACAAAATAACAAAAAAACAAAATTGCGGTTTTTGTGTGTGCGTGCGTGTGAGTTTGTTTAAAATCCTCACATACATGGCGACACACTGACCACATAAATACGTTAAAGACCCTAAACGACAAAAAATTAGTCGTCCTTAAAAGTTTATTTGCCCTAATCCCTCTCCCCTCCTCCAGCTCCTGCTCACTGGCCAAAACATACACAACAAAAACACACACATATACACTCTGGAAAAAATTAACATAATAGCCACTGTATCCTTTGCATTTAGCCAAAATGGAAAAAAACTGAAATAAAAACAACAATCGCACAGCTAAGGCAACACTGTTAGAAGGAACAGAGCAAAATAAAAAAGGACGAATGTCGAAGCCGATGTTTATGACAAAACTTTATCATATAATTATGGAATAAAATTAAGTAAAATTATGTAAAGTACTCGCCGAAATAATAACACCGCCAACACACTCACCCACACACACTGTTACTGACGTACACACATCACCGCGGTGGCAAAGTGGTCCATGGTTGTCATAAAAGGCGGAAAAATTTAATAAAATTATTTCAAGATGATGATGAGAACAAAAAAAACGAACGAGAAAAAATGCCAAAAGCACAGCAAACCATTGGGGTGAAATTGAATTTAAATGTTCAATTGCGTCGTAAAAACGCTTTATCAGGAGAGAGACACTCCTCACATATATGTGGATGTAATCGCTCGGCGTTGTTTGTAAGTACGCAAAGGGTTATCGAAAAAGAACTTAATGTTTTAAAAAGAAAAATATTACGACGAGCTCCACAAATGTACCTAAAATGCAACAAAACCTATAACAATGTCAAATAAAGGCATCGCCATCATTTTAGTAAAAATCCCAAATTTGGAAAATATTTTCCCCAATTTGGGAATTTGGCTATTTTTTGGGGAAAACATGCTAAATCTGTAAATCTAGCATTTTTCATCATTTTTATCTGTTTTGATGGATTTTGGGTAAAAAGGGGATTTTCCAAATTCGTACTTTTAGGCGTAAATGGTAAAAGAGGGATAAATGTGGTACAAACGGTCAAAAGGTCCAACAAAAATACCTAAAATTATTGAAAGTCGATAAAAATTACACATAAAGCCATGGCAACCATTTTAGTAAAAATCCCACTTTTGGAACACATTTTCCCCACTTTGGGAATTCGGAAATTTTCTTGGGAAAAAATGCTAAATCTTCAAATCTACTATTTTTTCCATCATTTTAATATATTTTAAAGAATTTTAGGTATACAGGGGATTTTTCGAAATTTGTATTTTTAGGGGTAAAATGGGGATAAAAATGTTACCAACTAAAAGGCCAGAAGGTCCAAAAAAAATACCTAAAATGCAACAAAACCGATAAAAATGGTAAATAAAGGCATGGCGATCATTTTAGTAAAAATTCCAAATTTGGAACATATTTTCCCCACTTTGGGAATTCGATTGTTTTTCTGGGAAAACATGCTAAATCTGCAAATCTAGTAATTTATATATCATTTTTTATTTGTTTGGATGATTTTTAAGTAAAAATGGGATTTTTCGAAATTTCTATATTCGTACTTTAGTATGCCAGTAATACTGCGAAGGTAGATACGGCCAGGTCAGACATAACCAATTATCCGATTTTCCAGTTCTCTACATATATTTTTTAAATTCCACTTCACGCTGCATAACCCTTTAAACATTTGCGTATTTTCCAAACACTTGCCGGCTAACGCGAACCTACCCACATATGTACGTTCGTACGTACGTACGAGTAGATGACAGTACTTCAAATGAAAATGAAATTAAATTGTGTTGCTGATGTCGACGTTTGCATCGTTGTTGCTTTTTGTAATATGATTAAATGAAAAAGGATTTTTTATAATTAAAATTCTCCTTCTCTGCATGTATGCGAGAGTCTCAAGAGTGTGTCTGTTTGTGTACGAGTACGAACGAGTGTGTGATTTCCGAAAACGTTTTGTGTTTGCATCTGCATCTGTATCTGGGTAATGTCTGCAAACATTGAGTAAAAACTCTTTCTTATTTTCCGTTCTGGTTGTCGTTATACGTAATTTAAGCCATTTGCTTCGCACTTTGCTCGAGCAGGCAGTGTTTTTGGTGTGATAAGAAAGCAAATGGTTAAGTATAATTAGATAATCATGAAATTAGATTTAGGCAGGTCATGAAAGGACTTTAGCAGTAAGGCTTTAAATAATAGCCTTTGAACTAAGAAACCAATTTGGAGAAATTGTGAAAGGCTATGGAAATGCAGTGAGAGTCGAAATATAAAAAATACTAGGCTGAAATTCAAAGCAGTTGAAGTTTCGTAAGAAATCAAAATTTAATTTATTTTTGAAATAGGCCGAGTTTTGTTCATTGTTATGTCGTATAGTTTTATATTTTTAATTATACCGACTCACTTTGACCAGAAGAGATCCATTGTGATACCACGGACTTTTAACACCCCCTCTAGGATATCCCAGGCTATAATGGTAGAATTGCGAAACGAATTGCGAAACGCATACACTCTATTTTTTCTATTTGACCGCCAAATAGCTGAAATAACAAATATTATTTCGAACAGAGAACGATAACTTATGCCGTCTTGATGCAGCTATGGAAACTATTTTAGTTTTTTCCACCAAGTGCCCACATCTGTGTTCTAAATTCAAATTTTAATATTGAGAAAAAAAAACAAAAAATATCAAAAAATATTTTTTTATTCCTTTTTCGCAACAATTTTCCTGCAAAAAAATTTTCAATATCTTTCACAGAACAATCCTAACCAATCTATGCGATCCACGAAACAATATATCTTGTCGACACCATTACTGCCCTAGTTACCCACCCTCTCAACTTCACAGCTACTACAAAAGTCATTTGACTCGGTGTCAGCCTCTGAAGAAACTGTTCGACACTCACAATCTTCTCCCACAGATCTTACAAAAGTCGTTTGCCACAGAAGCCCTTCTCTGGCGGTTCAATCTACTTCTTCTCAATATCCTCTTCGTCTTCACTGACATTACAAAAGTCGTTTAACACGATGCCCAGCTTCCTACCAAAGTCGTGCGTTCCGGGCTCAGCCTCTGGACATTAGGGCGGAATGAAACAACATTTGAATATTTTATTTCTATCATCATGTCTTGGGTTGCCTCATCGAGGTCCAATGTGGGAGAAAAGGGTAAAAATACACACACAAAAACAAAACTGTTTCGGAGTCGCCACCAGAGGGGATAAATTATTCATTTTTCCTCCTCAGAATTTTTTGAACACACCTACCCCATATCCCAACTCCATCTAGGGGCTCTCATACAAAAACTATTTTTACAAAATTTACTACCACCGCTCTAACTGCCACAAGGTGACTCCTAGTGGAATCAAATGTATGACCGACCCCCAATATTTGTTCAACGCCCATATTTTCTCAGAACATATCTACCCTCTATTGAGGTGTTCGCCCTACTAATTTTTATTTTTTTATGAAAGAAACGCCCAAAAAAGGCCCCGGTGTTTTCCCGAACATACCTATCCCTATCTCTACTCCCAATGATTTCTCCATGACATTTCTCGACCTCTTCTTGTAATATTTTGATCAGACAATATTCGTTCTCCCACTCTTCGGCCTTAGTTACGCTTTGTGTATCGCCAGGGTTTACGGTGGAACTTGATAATCTGGTAAGCTCGTCAGGCATACAAAAAAGTCTATGTCAATAGGCCTTTAGTGACATTTTGTGTGGTTTTTAATATATTTTTAAGACTTGTGGAGATTTTCTATAGAAGTATGTGTGTACTCTTCTTTAAAAGAACAAAAATGCGCAAAAAACAGTGCCATATGGTCCTACGTCTTGGCCTATTATTCGGAGTTTGAGTCTTTAACGTAAACTGTAAGAAATTTACGTGGACTATTTTCGAGAAGAGATCGACCTTCAGTTCAGCCTTCATGAATCTCATTTTCATCTCGGTGGCTATGTCAATAAGCAAAATTGTCGCATATGTAGGATCAGAGAACCCACACGTTACTATTTAGAAGCCAATGCATCCACAACAAGTCACTGTTTGGTGTGCACTCTGAGCCAAGTACTAAAAAATTGGGTAGATCGAATGAGGTACTGTCGAGCCAGTCGTGGCAGTCATATGAACGGCATTGTGTCCCATCATTAAATGAAAAAGTTCAACCTTTCCAATAAAATCAGAAATTTTAATTTTTTACTAATTTAAAATTTTGAATGGCCCACCCTATATGTTTGTCTTGTTTCTCCTTATAAATACCACCGTACGAAAATTTCTAAAAAAGTCGTTACATTTGAACCGTATGATATACGTATGAAACTATAGGCAATAAGGAAGTAATTTTTCATTTCCTCATCTTGTTGCCCCTTCACAGGACTTCAAAAATTCCAAAGGATAATATTTTTCAAAAATTATTTTAAATACTTATTCATACCACATGATGACGGTATTAATGTCAAATTAAAGGGAAGAATATCTGTTAAAAATACTTCAAATTTCATGCTTCTATCTGTACTTGTTCAGCATTAACAGCCATTTAAAATTTAAAATCAGTCGTGGTAGTCATATGAATGGCATTGTGTCCCATCATTAAATGAAAAAGTTCAACCTTTCCAATAAAACCAGAAATTTTAAAAAATAATCAGTACTTTTTATATAGCCGATACTAATTTAAAATTTTGAATGGCCCACCCTATATGTTTGTCTTGTTTCTCCTTATAAATACCACCGTACGAAAATTTCTAAAAAAATCGTTACATTTGAACCGTATGATATACGTATGAAACTATAGGCAATAAGGAAGTAATTTTTCATTTCCTCATTTTGTTGCCCCTTCACAGGACTTCAAAAATTCCAAAGGATAATATTTTTCAAAAATTATTTTAAATACTTATTCATTCATGATGACGGTATTCATGTCAAATTAAAGGGAAGAATATCTGTTAAAAATACTTCAAATTTCATGCTTCTATCTGCATTTGTTCAGCATTAACAGCCATTTAAAATTTACTTTTAATTTATTAGTTTATTAATTTTTTATATTTGAAGATGGGAAATTTTAAATGGTTGTAAATGATAAACTAATGTAGTTAGAAGCTTTAAATTTAAATATAATTTTAATAGATATTCTCATCTTTTATTTGACTTATATACCGATGACACAGAGTGCGAATAAGTGTTTGAAATAAATGAAAAAAAAAAATTATCCTTTGGAACTTTGTAGTCCTGTGATGAGGAAATGAAAAATTAAAAACGCCAATTAACTCTATTTTTCCCATAGTTTCAGGCTTATATCATCCGGATCAAGTGTAATATGGAACTTTCGGACGTTGATATTTACAAAATATTAAGTATATCAGGCATGTGGTTTCAACCTTCAGATTGTTTATAGATTTATACTCTGTACGCTTTTGTTCGTTTCCAATAGAATTATGTCTTTAGTTTTCTGTAAAAAAAGTCACAAAAAGATAGTGTCGTATGGACTTGAGTCTTGGTATATTATTCGGATTTTCCACATTTCTCGACAGGACTTTTCCCAAACAATGGACAATACGATACGATATTCTGGGACCCACGGATTAATATATCTGTGTTCTTCTACCCTGTAATTTGGATTAAACAAAATCTTCGGTATATTAGCCTTGTGACCTTCAGATTGTTTTAATACAAATTTTATTTGAGCAAGTATTTCTGAGAGCCTTTTTCCTTCAGAAAAAAGCTTTATAAGCCCTAATTTAATGCAATCATTCGAGGACATAAAACAAATGACATGTAAAACCTCCAGCCTAACTATTATGGCAGCTAAACCAGTACGCCCACACATACGAGTAGCTATGTGCTGGCCTTGTGTGTGGCTGTAGATAAAACCAATTTAAGCAGCTTGAAAAATTCCCATTAATGAAATTATAATCTTTTGATCTGCCATATGCAGAGCCAGTTAGAAGGTCTCTGGAATCAGCGAAATCAGCCAGCTAGCTTCCAGCCAACGACAACAATTGATTCAATTACAACCTAAATACATCATAAAACCAATGATGCAATAAAGCTTAATATCCCGGGCAAACGAAAAAACGAAAAAAAGAGCGGCAGCGGTGATGCCGAATAAAAGTGGCAGCATGTTGTGGCTCTACGACTACGACAATGTAATGTGTGATAAGAATGTCAATAAAAAGTTATGCCCCCCTTTCATTACTCGTTGAGATTTTTTCATTCGAAAATGTGGCACACTTTAAAGCTACCTACCTCCTTCGGTGGTGGGTGGTGGGGTGGCAGACTTGCCTGTACTCTACTCTTTAGTCGTATTTAACTAATTTATGCAAATTGTTTTATATGATATGATATTATGTAAGACAGAAAAACAGAACATGTTCGTTCTACTTACTGGCTGTTTTGTAGCAAACCTACATACATACTTACGCATGAGTGTACGCGCCCGAAAAAGAACAAGTAAATGCTGGTACGCGTGTGAGTGTTTGCGTACAAGAGCTAGTAGACATTAACACGCTCATACTTATGTTGGAACATAAGCAGCCATCGACATCGACTTGAAAGCCTGCCACACTCACTCACTGCCTCACACACTTAAATCAAGAAGTGTAAAAAGAACACTTAATTCAATTTCCGTTTCCTTACAGCCCGTGTGCGTGTAAGACAGTATCGCCGACAAACACACCCATCGTCAAGAAGGTGGCCGGAAGACAGACACACACTTGCCTACATGCTCGTGAAATCTAAACGCCTTAAGAGAGACCTCGAAAAAAGCCGTGCCAACGAAAACACTCAATTTGGAATTCTTTTTGTTTTTCACCGTTTTACCGGAAGCGACGTGTACAAAGGTGTTACCCAGGAATCAGGCACAATTATCTGAATATATGAGGTACACCAAGTAATTGGGGTAAACATTGGTGGGCCATTAAAAATTTTATGTTTATGTTTATGTTTATTTTTATTTTTATTTTTATTTTTATTTTTATTTTTATTTTTATTTTTATTTTTATTTTTATTTTTATTTTTATTTTTATTTTTATTTTTATTTTTATTTTTATTTTTATTTTTATTTTTATTTTTATTTTTATTTTTATTTTTATTTTTATTTTTATTTTTATTTTTATTTTTATTTTTATTTTTATTTTTATTTTTATTTTTATTTTTATTTTTATTTTTATTTTTATTTTTATTTTTATTTTTATTTTTATTTTTATTTTTATTTTTATTTTTATTTTTATTTTTATTTTTATTTTTATTTTTATTTTTATTTTTATTTTTATTTTTATTTTTATTTTTATTTTTATTTTTATTTTTATTTTTATTTTTATTTTTATTTTTATTTTTATTTTTATTTTTATTTTTATTTTTATTTTTATTTTTATTTTTATTTTTATTTTTATTTTTATTTTTATTTTTATTTTTATTTTTATTTTTATTTTTATTTTTATTTTTATTTTTATTTTTATTTTTATTTTTATTTTTATTTTTATTTTTATTTTTATTTTTATTTTTATTTTTATTTTTATTTTTATTTTTATTTTTATTTTTATTTTTATTTTTATTTTTATTTTTATTTTTATTTTTATTTTTATTTTTATTTTTATTTTTATTTTTATTTTTATTTTTATTTTTATTTTTATTTTTATTTTTATTTTTATTTTTATTTTTATTTTTATTTTTATTTTTATTTTTATTTTTATTTTTATTTTTATTTTTATTTTTATTTTTATTTTTATTTTTATTTTTATTTTTATTTTTATTTTTATTTTTATTTTTATTTTTATTTTTATTTTTATTTTTATTTTTATTTTTATTTTTATTTTTATTTTTATTTTTATTTTTATTTTTATTTTTATTTTTATTTTTATTTTTATTTTTATTTTTATTTTTATTTTTATTTTTATTTTTATTTTTATTTTTATTTTTATTTTTATTTTTATTTTTATTTTTATTTTTATTTTTATTTTTATTTTTATTTTTATTTTTATTTTTATTTTTATTTTTATTTTTATTTTTATTTTTATTTTTATTTTTATTTTTATTTTTATTTTTATTTTTATTTTTATTTTTATTTTTATTTTTATTTTTATTTTTATTTTTATTTTTATTTTTATTTTTATTTTTATTTTTATTTTTATTTTTATTTTTATTTTTATTTTTATTTTTATTTTTATTTTTATTTTTATTTTTATTTTTATTTTTATTTTTATTTTTATTTTTATTTTTATTTTTATTTTTATTTTTATTTTTATTTTTATTTTTATTTTTATTTTTATTTTTATTTTTATTTTTATTTTTATTTTTATTTTTATTTTTATTTTTATTTTTATTTTTATTTTTATTTTTATTTTTATTTTTATTTTTATTTTTATTTTTATTTTTATTTTTATAGCCGATTTCAATTTAAATTTTTAAATTACCTGTATTTTACAACTAACCAATCCATATTTTTTCCTGGTTTGCGAAAAAACTACATTTCCGTGACGCAGTCTAATCTTAAATGAGTTCCATAATATCCCAATAACTTACTTCAAATTTAGTTCAAAGTATTCAAATATTTTACAAAATCCACTATTTATTTAAATTTTAAATAACTTAATGCCCTTCCCTCGTTTATAGCAACCTACATTTGTGACATGCCTTCAATGAATAAAGTAACATGTACCACACACTTGATTCACCCAAAAGACCGCTTAACCAAAAAATAACACCCTCTGCTTAGTTTCCCGCTGCCTTTAGCCATTATTACAACATATTTTTTCCTCAGCTTCGATACAATCAAAAGTTTTGCCAGCGTCCTTGATTTTAAATGAAACTTTTCGTTTTTATACCCTACACCACTTCGTGGTCTAGGGTATTATAAGTTAGTTTTCCGCCAAATGTTTGTAACACCAAGAAATAATTGACCTAGACCCACCTTTAAGTATACTGATCGGCTTAGAATCGCCAGCTGAGTCGATTTAACGATGTCTGTCTGTCCGTCTGTCCGTCTGTCCGTCCGTCCGTCCGTCCGTCCGTCTGCTGTCCATCTAAGCTTGTTCGCACTCTACAGGTCGCAATTGTTGTCCGATTGTCATGAAACTTGGCAGAAGTTATTTTTTCTGCCCAAGGACCATTGGTATTGAATTTGGAGGAAATCGGTTCAGATTTAGATATAGCCCCCATACAAATGTCGGTCCCGATTTGACATTTTCCGCTCTAGAAACCACATATTGTACCCGGTTTTCTTTAAATTTGGTACAACATCTTATAATCTGACTAGAAACACATATGCCGAAATTGGGTAAGATCGGTTCAGATTTAGATATAGCCCCCATACAAATGTCGCTCCCTATTTCACTTTTTCCGCTTTAGAAACCACATATTGTACCCGATTTTCTTTAATATTGGCACACCATCTTATAATCCAACTAGAAACACGTATACAAAAATTGGGTAAGATCGGTTCAGATTTAGATATAGCCCCCATACAAATGTCGCTCCCAATTTGACATTTTCAGCTCTAGAAACGACATATTGTACCCTATTTTCTTTAAATTTTGCAGAACATCTTATAATCGAACTAGAAACACGTATGCAAAAATTGAGTAAGATCGGTTCAGATTTAGATATAGCCCCCATACAAATGTCGCTCCCGATTTGACATTTTCCGCTCTAGAAACGACATATTGTACTCGGTTTTCTTTAAATTTTGCAGAACATCTTATAATCCAACTAGAAACACGTATGCAAAAATTGGGTAAGATCGGTTCAGATTTAGATATAGCCCCCATACAAATGTCGCTCCCTTGACTTTTCCGCTCTAAAATCCACATATTGTACCCGATTTTCTTTAAAATTGGCACAACATTTTATAATCGAACTAGAAACACCTATGCTGAAAGTGGGTATGATCGGTTCAGATTTAGATATAGCCCCCATACAAATGTCGCTCCCGATTTGACTTTTTCCGCTCTAAAATCCAGATATTGTACCCGTTTTTCTTTAAAATTGGCACAACATCTTATAATCCAACTAAAAAACCAATGGTGAAAGTGGGTAAGATCGGTTCAGATTTAGATATAGCCCTCATACAAATGTTGCTCCCGAATGTTTAACCGATTTTGGCCAAACCTTACATATTATATTTCACCAATAAACAGACATGGTGAAAGCGCGTCACATCGTTCCTGGTTTCAATATACTCCCGTACAAATGTCCTTTCCGATTTAACATTTTTTGTCAAACACATACATTTACAGGATGCAAAAATCCTTCCCGATTTCAATTTTTACCGAATTGAATTGCAATGAGAATTGTTTGGGTGATGTCCATATGTCCATACTTTTAAATGACTTTGGTATACTACTGTATAATTTATATTTGTCTGTCGGACAATTGGATCAATTACCATATTATTTACCATATTCGTTAAATTTGACTAAAGATGAATTTATAGCATATAAATTATATGAATATAATTTGTATGAACTACATAAAATTGCTCCCATGAAATACCTGGGTTTAGTAATCAAAGTGAGGTACATACGCAGGGAGTGGTGTAGGGTATTATATAGTCGGCCCCGCCCGACTTTAGCCTTTCCTTACTTGTTTAGTTTTCTGGCGCTGATTTCCTCTTTTTTCCTATATAAATTGTCCAGAGGCGATTACTCTAATTCCTTTGTCATGTCATAAAATATGGTCTTGAACATTCGAACAATGGAAGTGGCGTTGGTGTTGCAACTTTAACTAGAATAGTGAGACTGCCCGTTGTGTTTTCTGTCAGTTTTATGTGCTAAATATTTACTCACTCTAAGTTTTAAAGCACACTTAGCTAGTCCAAAAGGGACAGCAGTTGTTTGTCTATTTTTTGTTATTTTTTCTGTTGTTTTTGTTTTGTCCTTTGTTAATGTCCTCTTTAAAAAAGGGTAGCCTTTTGTTTTGCCATTTTAATTCAACAACCAAACAGACAAGCTGTTATCTTTGCTAATGTCTAGTTTTTGGCTTCAATCCTTTTCACAGTAAATACACAGAGTGTGTGAAGATGGTAATGGTATTACCTGATTTGGCATATGTTGGTAACGTCCAAAGCCAGTTTCCTTTACTATGCCATTTCCTATAAATGGAGGCTTCTACTTGTTGAAAGGATAGGATGGTTGAGGAAATTGGAAATTCGTAAAAACATTTAGATGATCAGATTAGGATGTACTTTGTAAGAAGGTATGTGAAGGTGTAACGAAAAATAACAACAAAAATTAGAAATTTCTGAGTCCAGAAAAAAACTATTTTTTCACTCTGACCCAAAAATCACCTGAAATATAGATTTTTTTCTGAGGAAATTGGAAATCCGTAAAAAATATTGGTTGTACTCTGCAGAAAGTAAATGAGTGTGAAACGCAAAATAACAACAACAAATACAAATTACTGAGTCCAGGAAAATCATTTTTTGGCAGCATTGAGTTACTCTGAATTAAAAAAATCGCCAATAAAGTATGGATATTTTGTATTTTTTTTTTCGAAAATTTTTATTTTGGAAATATAGGTCTAATCACAGAAGCTGTTAAAAACTATTTTTTATTCGTATTGACGCATAAAGTCAACGCACAATATAATTTGTTATGTATAATTTTTCTGGGGACATTTTTTACTCAAATTCCGATTTTCGTCGATGGTATCTTCAATAATTGTACTCTAATTATGGAAATATAGGCCCAATAACACTCACTTATATCTCCATTGCAATGTAATTATGATGGCTACAAATGATGTGAAATTCATTTTCTCTTAGCAACAGTGGTTCAGGAACACACTCAAAAAATTGAGTTTTTGTTGCAAAAAAAATTTACTGGCACAAAAACACCCATTAAAAATAGAAAAAAATGGAATTAATATTTTGCTGTAAGAGTCATAACTTCGACATATCTATAGAGAAAAAAATTAAAACACCCATTAAAAATAGAAAAAAATGAAATTAATATTTTGCTGTAAGAGTCATAACTTCAACATATCTATAGAGAAAAAAATAATATTTTTCACAAGAAAATTTTTTTCTACCACGAAAAACCCATAAAAAATAGAAGAAAGGTAAAAAATTTGTTTTACGAGTCATAACTTCTATATTTATCTTCGCTAGGATCTCGGATATTATAAAACACTAAATAATTTAATTTTAATTTTAGAAAATCATGATTTTAAAAAAATCTTTTTTGCCTACAAAGAGTCTTATGACTTCTACATTTATCTACAGATTTTTTACACGTTGACACTATTCTCTTCGTTTTAATATTATCAATTAAAAACTGTAATAATATAATTTTTTCGATTCCGTTTTTTATGTTTTTTTTGTTATAGTGTTATCTACTAAAAAATAAAATAATTTTTTTAAATTTTTTTCTAGAATTTTTCGTGGCAAAAATCGGCAAAATCAAAATTTTCTCAATTCTTTAGGTACTGTTTCCAAATCATAATAATTACGATTAATTGGAAATAACAGGGGTATTATCGAACTTATTTTTCCAAATTGAAAGTACAACTATGGCCAGAAATTGTAATTTTAGTGGAAAAAAAATAAAAAATATATATTTTTTTATTTTTTTTAATATTATCATTATCATTATTTTATATAGTTTTCTAGTTTAGAAATCGACAACACATCAGAAAATGTTAGACATCGCCCTTTGGACATTTTTTTTGCATAGTGCAAAAAAGTAAAATTACTAAGTTTTTGTTTGAATTATTTGGAGGTTTAATGATTATCGTAAAGCGGATGTTTGTTCTCTTATAATATCCCACTGTGCGCCATTTAAAGGGCTGTTTAGACACTTTTCGATAGTAATTGTATATATTCATTGGGGTTTGGGGTCCGGGAATTCTCGAATAGTTAGTAGTCAAAATTTTCCTTTCATATAGTCTAACTAAATTAATGCTCAAAATAATCAATAAAATATTTTTGAATATTTCCCGTATTCCCAGGAAATTTAAATTGTTTCCCGGGAATTCCCGAAAACATTTGGAAGGGGGAATTTCCGGGAAAAAAATTAACTTTCCTGGTAATACGGGAAATATTAAAAAATATTTTATTGATTATTTTGAGCACTAATTTAGTTATACTAAAGGGTGATTTTTTAAGAGCTTGATAACTTTTTTTTTTAAAAAAACGCATAAAATTTGCAAAATCTCATCGGTTCTTTATTTGAAACGTTAGATTGGTCCATGACATTTACTTTTTGAAGATAATTTCATTTAAATGTTGACCGCGGCTGTGTCTTAGGTGGTCCATCCGCTTAGTCCAATTTTTGGCATTTCCACGTATTTGAGTAACAGAGACCCAATTGGTGCGAACGGCGACGAATCGAAAATTGGTGGTCATCATTAACACTGGCCGATACAGCTGCGAT
>OX377622.1:137037138-137203732 GCA_947397865.1 Polietes domitor | reverse complement strand
CTATATGAAAGGAATATTTCGCAATACACACTTTTTGTAAAGATAAAACATCATACTGACAATACTATGGCTAAATTTCCTGTTTTCCCAAAAAAATCGAAAAAAGGTGAAATGGTCTAAAAATAGGGATAAAATTTAAAATTTTTCACTTAGAAATTTTCAACAGAAATCTAATATGAAAATAAATATTTAAACTACCATTTGTGAGAACTAAGGACTGCACCATTTCAATGTTTTTCTTTTTTATGAATTTATTTAATTAATATTAACATTTTTTAATGTTTCTATTGCTTCTACAGTTTAGAATATTTTTCCTCTTTTTTCTGTAAAATGTTTTCCTCTCTAGACGAATAAATCTTCTAAATTAAATACGTCATAACATTTTCAGTCATACAAGTTCTTTGTTTCCTTAAACATTTTTTTTAATTTTGAATCAAGTGTAGGTGTCAATCCGTTGTACTTTTGATTTAAATGTCCAATATTATGACTCCTCCAATCCTATCTGATTTGTGTAGAGTAAAATATTAAAATGGTTTTAAAATTGTAAATAGTTTTATTAGGAATTGCATTCATATTGAAAATTATCAAAAATGTACGAAAACATTTAAATAGTGTACGGTGTACTTTAATGGTTTAAAAAAGCACACCAATATTGATATTTTAAACAATATTGGACGTACCTAAAATAAATTATGTTTTCCTGGGAAAACGGGAATGAAAAGTTTCATTGCCGGGAAAAAGTCCGGGAAACCCCAAACCCTAGTATTCATAAATGGTCCCATTTGTTTTTAAAATGTTATTGGCTGGCCAGAGGTCTGACCAGACCATACTAGACAATGGTTATGTGATTTTTGGAATGTTTATACCTTATCACTAATAGTAAACGAGTAATTTTATGTGAAGGGATCACGCAAACTTTGCCTCTTCTCTACGACTTTGATGAAAATTTCCAAATAAATAAAAAAAATATTTTTTTTATTTTCGATCCACCCTAGTGCCTACAATTTCCTGAAATGTGCATTATTCGCCTTATTGAAAAATATGTATATGTTTGGAAAATTTTATCAAAATTTTTTTATCAAAATGAGTGAGAGATCGCTTCACACGAAACAGTTTTCTGTCCTGCATTTAAGTTGTCCAGCACATAAACCCGCACTCTCCTTCTTTTTTTTCTTCGTACTAACATTTAAATGCAATTTCCATGCATGCATTCCATTCTTAGATTGTCACTAGTTTTAATCTTAATTAATTTGTATGTGTTTTATGTTTTTCGCATGGCAAAAGGAAACTTAATTCAAAAGGATTGACGTTTGAAAGCAAACTCGTGGATATAAAGTTTTTATCTTTTATTTTTATTTGTGCTTTATATATATTTTTTCAAAGGAAAGTATAAACTTATTCGCATGATGTTTTAAATTAATTTAATTAAGTCCAAAGAGACAAAATGCAAAGAAATTCCAGGAATATGTGAAAACTTGGGGCAAAGGACAAAGAAGGATACAAAGTATTATATTTTTAAAAGAATTTTTTTCGAGTCAGCTAATTTGTTTAACTTGGAGTTGAAAGGATTGTTACTTCTTTAATTAAAAATGTTCAGAAGTCTTTACAAAATCAAGGAAGTGAATTAAAAAAACATTTTGACATGTGGGAATTACTAATTATTATGACCAATTTAAAATTTTTTAAAAAGTCGATTTAATACTTTTTAAATATTCCGTATTTTTCGAGGATCAAATATAGTCCTTGTTTTACCTGTAGCAGCTATATTTAAGAATTTATGATCGATTTCATATTTTTATATATTTTAGGATTATTATTATTATTTTATTATTATTTTAGATATAGAAACTATATTTGATAAGTTAATCTTAATTAATTTGTTTTGTGCGATCTTGTATGTGTTTTATGTTTTTCGCATAAAACTATATTTGATAAGTTATGGCCGGTGTAATTTTTTAAAAAAATATTTGAAGATTTTTGTAGCATGACTCAATATTATTATTTTAGATGTAGAAACTATATTTGATAAGTTATGGCCGGTGTAAATTTTTTGAAAATATTTAAATTTTTAAAAAAATATTTGAGGATTTTTGTATGATGACTCAATATTATTATTTTAGATGTAGAAACTATATTTGATAAGTTATGGCCGGTGTAATTTTTTTTTTAAATATTTAAATTTTTAAAAAATATTTGAGGATTTTTGTAGGATGACTCAATATTATTATTTTAGATGTAGAAACAGTGATAAGTTATAGCCGGCGTAAATTTTTTAAAAATATTTAAATTTTTTAAAAAATATTTGAGGATTTTTTTAAATTTTTAAAAAAATTTGAGGATTTTTTTAAAGTTTTAAAAAAATTTTTGAGGATTTTTGTAGGATGACTCAATATTATTATTTTAGATGTAGAAACTGTGATAAGTTATAGCCGTAAATTTTTTAAAAAATTCTAGTTTTTTGGTGGAACACAGATTAACCTTATTTTAGCTGTGGGAGCTATATTTAAGAATTATGATCGGTTTCATATTCTTACATTTTTCAGAATTTTTGTGGGATCACTAATTATTTTTATTTTTGCTGTAGGAACTACATTTAAGAAGTAATTACTGAATCAATAGTATTAAAAATTCTGGATTTTTGTTATAGGAGGTATATTTGAGAAGCTATTACCGATTAAATAATTAAAAAAATAAATATTAAATAATAAAAAATAAAAAATCTGGATTTTTGGTTATCACAAAATATTTACCTGGAAGTGAAAAGTATCGTTTTTAATTGAAATATTCACAAGTTTTTAGAAAATGAAGAGAGTGAATTAAAAAATAGCATTATGACATTTGGGAATTATTAAAAAACTATATTCCGAATTTGACAAAGACTTATCATCATGGCCACGCTAGAAATGTTTTCCATTTATTTTTAAAATTCCATTTATTTTTAAAATGTTAACCATAACATGGTCATCATTTCCAAATATTTTCCATTTTTTTCTTAACATTAACTTGTTACACCATTTAATTCCTATAACCCCTTCCCCACCAAAAGTCATAAAAAAATATTTACATTTTACTCATTCCGAATTTGCCAAAGACCCCATCATCATTTCCTACCACCAAATATTTTCCATTTAATCTTAACTTTAACATGTTACCCCGTTTCACTCCTATAACCCCTCCCCCTTTTCCAAAAGTCATAAAAAACTCCTTACATTTTACCCATTCCGAGTTTGCCATAGACCCCATCATCATGCCCCTACTGCCAGTGCTTGTCATGTCTTTTCAAAATTAACTTGTTACTCTGTTTTACTCCTCCCCCTACCACCCTCTAAGGCTTTGCCTACCACATGATAATTATAATCCCTTGTCAAAGTTTGTTTACTAAAAGTCCATCAATTTCCGCTTAATTAATTATTAATATTATTCAAATACACACAGGCACGCACTCACTCTCTCTCTCTCACACACACACACACACACACACATGGCCGCACTCCTGCCTGCCTAGAAACTCGTAAAATATTTTTGTCTACATCCTGGCACATCCTCTTAAACGAAACGAACGAAAAAATGACAATTAACCGTCATGAGCGTTTGTGGTGTTTATGCGGCGCCCGCGGAACTTAAGAAACGAAAACAAGCCTTAATTAAATGGAATTTCCTTAAAAAAAACACGAAAAAAATACAAGAACATGTAATGAGAGTTTTTTACGCACAAAAAATATTCATATTTAATCCTCATTACCATACATTATGCATTATTATTATTTTTTTGCCCTGGCCCCGGTATTTATCACGGTTGAGGGTGAATCCTTATGAAAATATTGCGTGTTTTCTAGGCGTTAGCCGGCTTAATGAAATTTAGCTGTCAATATGCGTTCAACAAAAATGACAAGACATTTCTCCGTGTTTCATTCTTGCAGGGTGAGTCTGTAGACTTTGGCTGCAATGGCCAGCGCAACAATGTACTTGTAATCCTTTTTTGTTGAGGACGACATGAGTCATGACATACTTTTGGTTTAGGCGAACTTCTGGCTTGATGTTTTTCTTTCTTTCAAGCATTATATAGGAGCTGTCTATACTCAGCCGTGTATGTTTAGTAGTGTGGCCCAAAATTTTATATCAAAAAATGAATTACATTAATCTTTTAAAAATATTTCGGATTATGAAGGCGAGTTTCCCTCGTAGGCTACATGCAAATTTCCAACATGCTACAGTAATGAAAGTAGAAGACCTAAATCATTTGTGAAAATGAAGTATGAAATTTTGTATAACCCCAGGACGATTACTACTGTGTGGCCTATCTGAAGTAATAATAATAATTTTTATCTTTACCATTGACGCCGTCTATTATGGTTCACCCATGGACATCATATTATAAATAATTTAAGCAGTTTTTTGTTAATATTTGAAAAACAAAAAACTGGAAATTTGAATCGCACATTCAAACCATTTTAATTTGAATTTTTATCTTCCATTCTTTATCTGTAACACCGTGCGAGCTGAATTAGACCATATACTCGTTAAACTAGACGTCGCATATAGGAGAACTGTGTACTCAGTTTTCCATTTTTACAGGTCTTCTAATTTCCCAATGATATAGATGTTTTAATAATTTATTTTCATACTTCTCTGGGCCACACAAAAGCGATATGGGTATCAGCTGAAAGAGGAGAATATCAGCTAAAAACATTTTAGACTTTATGGTTCTATCTGAATAAGTTTAGCTTTAAGAACAATTTCAAATTTCCACCTTAAAAATAAGAATAAACCAAATTTAACTTTTCAAGGTGGTCAAATTTGAAACATTTAAACAAACTAATACAGATAGATACATGAAGTTTTTAAGTATTTTTAACAAAAACTCCACTCTTTCATTTGATATCCACATATATCCCTTGGAAATGAAAAGTCCTGTAACAAGGAGAAAACATAACAAAGTGGAAGACTGAAAAGCTGTGTATTGTCTCCAAACTATATCTAGTTTCATTCGCATATAGGCTTGTTTTTAAAAAATCTGTCTTTCTGAAGGATCAAAAATAGTCCTTGTTTTACCTGTAGGAGCTATATTTATGATCGATTTAATATGTTGAATTTTGGGCATAACAAATCCTCCTTCTTTTAGTTGTAGGAATTATATCTTAGAAGTTATAACCGATTTAGTATTTTCAAATATTTCTATATTTTGTATTTTCAGAGACGGAAGACAAAACGGAGTGTGTTATAAATAACTATATTCGACATAGGATTCAGAAAAATATACAAATTTACACTGGGGTAAACAACACTTAGGATTGAAGTCTATCGCACTGATATTTGCTAGCCTTCGACTGGCTTTTCAATTATTTTTAAACTTTCTGGCACTCCTCCACCATTTTTGTACAGACTTCACTAAATAAAGACTAATCATTCTAGCTAAACTTGATGGATATAATTTGACACAATTTTTCTACAACAATTTTCTTCAGTTTATCTCCAGCAGGGCCGCATATTAATTGCACTTCAACTATATTTTTGCTGTGTATAACGTAGTGCGAGAAAAAAAACTGAAATTGTAATGCCTGAGATGTGATACTATTTTTCTTGTAGGTTTGGTAGAGTGAACCATGAATCTGTATGTGAAATTTCACAAACAACCCGAAAATTGTGATTTCGGATACCTTTTCGCACATATAAGTCTGTAACTTATTTGATTATAAGTGTCTTGCCGTAAATAAAAATAATAAATATAGACTTTTCGAATGATATATATACATTATTTAAAAAAACTCTGTGTATTTGTCAAGCAAACTCATTTTGCTCACCATATTATATCTTTGCATATTAGTTTATAAGGTAGCCTAATATCTGTGAGCTAATTTAAAAAAGAGATTTGGCAAGGAGAACAAGGCCATTTTACTTTTAAAAATCCGCCGCTAATTGACTGACTTATTGAAGTTTTCACTAAAACAACATTTTTTCCAAAAATTCAAGTTTTTGTCATTCCAATTCACATCTCTCAAAATTTTACGATTTTGAGGTCCAATAAAAATATCTAAAATTCACCAGAACCGATAAAAATAGTAAATAAAGGCGTGACAAGGAATTTTAGAAAAAAACGTATCGTTGCTTTTAAAAATCCGCCGCTAACTGACTGACTTATTGAAGTTTTCAATAAAACATCATTTTTGCAAGAATACAAGTTTTGGTCATTCCAAGTAACATATTCTCTCTCTTTCACGATTTAGAGGTCCAATAAAAATATCTGAAATTCGCCAAAACCGATAAAAAATAGTAAATAAAGGTATGAGAAACACTTTAGTAAAAATCCCAATTTTGGAACAGATTTTCCCCACTTTGGGAATTCCGATTTTTGCGATAGAACCAGCAAATCGACTAATTTTTCATAATTTTTGATGATTTTTTGACATTTTTGTGAAACTCAATTCGTAAAATTTTGATAGATATAAAATAGTTTTTTTTTTAATTTTTAATAATTTAAATTTAATTTAAACAGCTTTTTGTTTCTTTTTCTGGAAATACTATATTTTAGTTTTTCAGGTATCCTAGTATCTGTGCAGTTTTTTTTAAAGAGGCTTAGCAAAGAGTACAATACCAATTTGCTTTTAAAAATCCATCGTTAATTGACTGACTTATCGAAGTTTTCACTTAAAAAATTCAAAATTGCTACTTTTCGTCAGTTCACATCTTAGTTTACGATTTTGAGGTCCAACAAAAATACCTAAAATTCACCAGAAGCATGACAATGATTTTTGAAAAATCCCAAACTTCGGAACACATTTTCCCCACTTTGGGAATTCCGCTTTTTTGACAGAACCTACAAATCTGGTAATTTTCACATAATTTTTATTTGTTTTGATGAATTTTAGACATATTTTTTGAAACACAATTCTTAAAATTTTGAAAGATATAAAATAGTGTTTTTTATTTTTGTTTGTTTAAATAACTTTGTGTTTCTTTCTATTCTGTTGACACGAAAAAATATTGGCATCCTATCGAAAAAAGGCTAGCCCTATTTGAAGGGTCATAAATTCTATATTTGTTCGGAAATTTTCTACAAATAAATCTTGTTGCCTTCCTTCGATGTTTTTTTTTTTAATTTCTCCCTCGTCGAATGAAAAAAGTAATTAAAATGTGTTACGTGCAAGAAAATTAATTAAAAAAATTAGCAATTAACAACATAAGCGATCTGAGAAAAATAAAACAAAGTAAGTTTTGTTCGTGCCAGTAAAAAACGATTTTTTTTTTCATAAAAAAATATTTTGGTATTGTGTCTACGTGAAATGTAATATTAGTCACTCTTATACTTGACATTACTGCAAAATACCACTTTTTATTTGGTCAAAAACTGAAACAATTGCATATATTACACTCATAAATGTGGCATTTTTTTGGTTGCAGAAACTCCCTTTAGTTGAGAGTTGGTAAAAGATATAGCCGTAATAATTTCAGCGCTTTCAAAAAAATATATAAATATATAATTCATAGATTCTCCAATTAATATTTGTAGTTGTAGTAACTTGAAATATTTTCAATGCTACAGTATGTAAAAATTTATTCAAATGATTATGACGCCACAACGGGAAGGAAATCCTTTTAACATGTTAAACTTCGTTGGGTTGAGTTTCCCTATCCATTCAACAACAATCATTGATTGCTGTCAATTATGGTTAACCAACATCTGTTTTCCCCTGCATTTATAGGCATACATCAACTTCAATCACTTTGCAATTTGCCAGCGGTGTTTTAATTCCGCCAAAAATTAAGACCTATCATCGCCATGTAATATGATAATGAGTAATTATTGATGAAACCTAAGGCCACAATTTTTCCATTAATCTTTTGGCGTGTGGCAAAAAAAAACAATAAAGAAACGCTAACAAACTGTTCGTGTGTGTGTGCATATGAAATTTCAACAGATATATGAAATTAAATTTCTGATATACTCCCCGAGGCTCATGTGGGGCTTGCAGTGTTTTAAGAGTGGATTTAATGAATTATGAAATGTGGGTGGTTGAAGGGTGGGAAAAAAACGCACAGTCATAACATGCACGCAAATGCTGGTGACATCTGAAGGGGAGTGAGTTTTTTGTATGAAAATTTTTAATTAAATGTTTTAATTAAACAGATGCACAGAGAGAGGCGAGAGTATTTCATTTAAAAAAAAAATAAATACGGAATTAACTGCCATCAGTGTGAAAATAACAAAAAAAACTTTGCAATGCTATAGAGTAATTTATGGTGTCTTTAAATTTCTAACTTCCAAATTTGTTTCTATTTCTAGAAGATTCTAGACAGTTTATAATGGTTTTTTGTTAATTTGAAATTTAATC
Source organism: Polietes domitor (assembly GCA_947397865.1). Taxonomy (NCBI): domain Eukaryota; kingdom Metazoa; phylum Arthropoda; class Insecta; order Diptera; family Muscidae; genus Polietes; species Polietes domitor. The sequence continues at coordinate 137,195,402 of OX377622.1, read as the reverse complement.
ATATTTTAATTCATAATACTCATCCGCACTGCGGGACAAACGACCCTAGTGCGTATGATTATTATGAATAGAGGAAATAATCAACGCTTTTAGTACGATGTCATCAAAGCAAGAACGAACTAAAAACGATATCAAAAGCAGAGTTTGTACCATTTTATGTAAATACGACAGATAATTTATCGATTGAAATTTATTGGGAAACAATACAAAATTGTTGTGCAAGATGGCTTACTATCATTACCTTATGAAATATTATTAATATTAAATGTAATAGCTAACAATCATTTAATAGTAAATTGAATAGCATTTTAAGCCTAACAAATCTTTTGAGTCTTAACTATTGGATAGAAGAAAATTATCAGTCCTATTATTCAACTCATTTCGTTCATAATTTTAATTAATCCTTTCTTTCTTTAATCGTGTCATATATGTGTATGTACTTCGTTCTACATACACGCATGTGTTTGTAAGTTAGTGCCATTTTTAAAATATTACTATTTATTATGCCATGCAACACATACTGACCTGTGTTAATGTTCTTTTTATATTGTAAGTTATAACGAATTGTAATTAGAAACTGTGTATTACAAATGCTTTCACTTAATTAGCTTTCAAATATAACTACACGTATGTAGTTAAGCGGTGTAAAGGAAAGGAGTGAGGGTTTCAAACAATAAACTTTATTATACAACGTATGCACTTAGCAAAAAAATTTATATTCGTAATAATTTCTGAATAGAAAGAAATGCGTCAATAGAATTATTTCGGAGTTTCAAAGAAATATAGTATTCAACAGTTAAAAAATATAAGTATAAGACACACAGTGTATTATCAGCTGCAAAGACTCCGTCATTTAATGCAGCCCAATCACAACTTTTTTGACTGAATTATGCAAAGAGACATCAAATCAAGCGTATTCTAAAATATTTTGGCGGTACCATGGGAAAATATTGATGTGGAAGCAGACAATTTCATAAATATTAAAATAGTTTAAAAATTCCTTTTGGATGTTATTTTATTGGTAAATATCTCGGCAAGCATGTATCGTATTAAAATTTCACTTACTTCATGGAAAACTAGAGCACTTCAGGTGTTATTTTGCATTAAATCAAGTCCAAATCTGTTTTCGTTTTTCATTTCAAACAGTGGTTGAATCCTGAAGGTTGTCCTAATTCATTATGTTTCATTTTTTTCAGTTATAATCGCGACCGATGCCTTGGAATTTATAAATATTGATATCCTATCTCAGTAAATCGTTACAATCGTCGATCAATTTATAATAACGAATCGGCCGATATTTGGAATGATTTATTAATTAACAGAAAACGCTAAACCATTGGCCCCTGATTTTTTTGCAAATTCCTATAACCCTCAAAGTATGCATTGAAAAATACACATGTTTCAATCAGTCGATCAATTTATAGGAATAATTTGGCAGGGTATTTGTAGTGATTTATTAATTAACAAAAAACCGTAAGCGTTTAACTCCTGATTTTATGCAAATGTTGAGCTGATATATTAAGCTTTAGTTATTTATTATATTAAAAGATTTCTTTACTCTGGCTTTAAAAATGCAAGGAGTTTTATGTGATATTTCGAAAACGTAAAAAATAAAAATATGCATATAAACGTTGGGCGTTGCACAGGAAATTTTCATTTAATTGTGGACTCAAATGAAATCATTGGTAGTGATTATTTTTAACGTTTTTATTAAAATAAGAAAAATATGACGACTTTTCACATTAAGTTACATACAAAATGAGCTAACTTGATAGTATGAGGGATGCGTTCCCGAAATTTCAAGGACCAAGCTCTATCCCTTCTAATTTTTACTGCAGCTTGTATAAAAATATTTCATTATCCTTCGCCTTTCATTAAGTTTTAATATCTTTAATTACACAATATTGCCATTGTCAATATTGTATGAAATCACAGAAATGCTTGGAATATCAAATTTTAATAATTTATGAAATTACTGAAATGTTTGAAATATCTTTTTCTAATTTTAATGACCATATCAACTCATATGTGAGGTCGGTAAAAATATATATACAGAGTGATATTCTCTCAATATATTTGCCAAAACAGTGATTAAGCTAAAGTCCCCTAGTGAAAGCTCCAAATCTGGCAGTAGGCATTGGTGATGACAAACACCAGGTGGTCAGACCTAGATTCGTGCAGAATCACGAAAAGGGTCTAGACAAATTATGATATAAAATGATAGTTTTCAATTGTTGATTTCTGAATTGAGTACACATGCTCTTGTGCTGATCATCGCTTCAATCGACTTTTGTGGGAGCTGTAAGTTCAAGGAGGATAGAAAACAAACGCCATGGCTAAATATTTGAAGAAACTAGGTATACTGTAATTCCTAGTATTGATTTTTCGTCATTGGCCCGGCTCTTTTCGGTTAGAAGCTAGCGTGATTTCAACAGACAGACGGATAAGTAGGTCGGGAGGGTGAGCGGAAATAACTAGATAGTCTACGTATTTGATTATATATTTCTCGATGTTGTAAATGTACGGACAAACATAGTAAACTTTCCTCTATGGTGGAGGATATACAATTCTTGAGATATATTTCCAAACGTACCGAACAAACTACAAACTATCACTTTAACTCAGAAATCCTACCAAGCGAATGAGGATTAATATTTTAATATATCCTTAAACCGCCATGGATCTTAAGCAAGATACTAATAAAGAATGGTAAATTATAAAAATTTCGTAAATCGATAATATTTCATAATTCGATTTCGTAAGAATTTTGAAAGATTGATAATGATCTTCATTCCCAAAATTCCATATCTCAGGAAAAAAACTAAATATGTATATCTGTTTCATTTGAACTAGGATATTCTCATGGTTCAAAACCAATTTGGCATCTATATTTTATATAATGCAAATTTATAACAAATGGAATGGTGACATTTATTCCTTAGCTGCACACTAACACTATTATGATTTTCGGCCTGTGAAAGCCTTCGCAGCAATTTACAACAATATACCCGGCTTCTTTAAGTACACAAAGTACTCACAAACGACTAAGAAGCCCAATTCACTTCCCGAATATCCGTTTAAATCGCATCAAGAAATAAAGCACACATGCCACCTTACAAGCATCTCATATTTATGTCTGTTTTATATGGATTTTAAACAGTCACTTCTATATTTATGAAATAGTCCTTTAATATATCAAATACATTTTTTCTCCCAGTGTATAGTAAAGAGTTGTAATCATTACTCAAATTCCTACAGTCGTCACTGATATTTATACTCATAACTGAAGGGCCCTCGGTACGTATGATTGTTATTAATTTTAATAATGACGTACCCCGGTGCGTATGAGTGTTATAAATTAACATATTCAGTAATTATAACACAAAAAGAACTAAATGTTAATTTGTTGTATATATGTATTGTAAATTTGAAACTAACTCAATTAGTTCATTTGTAAAAAAATATCTGCAAATATAATATAAATATATAATGTATATAAATATAACAGGAAAAGGTCATTAGTTTCAGTTGGGCTGAATCTATAATAGAGTGCAATCAACGTATTCGAGAGCAACACATGCGAATACAGTTCAGAGGAAATTGAGATGCTTGATGATCATCTAACCGTGGGAGATGAACAAATATGCCTATAGTATCTGGAGTAGGGAAATAAATACGGTGAAATACAGAAGAAGTATTTATGGTTTCATGCCAAAAGATGACATTATTTTTATTTCCCCCCTAATAGAAGAACGAATGTCACTAATAATTGGGAAGATTTAAATGGAAGATTTAAATTTATATTTAATTACTGCCACCGATCGCCATTAATCTTAGACAATATAGTGATAAAATGATTATTAAGTATTGATTACTACTTCCATAAATTAAGTGCGTTAATTCCACTACGAGTATTTGAAACTGTTTCTTAAATCAAAAATAATTCAAAGGTCGCCTTCGTAAGAATTCTTGCGATAAAAATTAAACAAATTGTCATAAAATCGATGAATACTACTTTTAAAGATTGATAATGGACTTCATCCCAAGAATTCCATAACTCAGAGAAATATGTATGTCTTTAGTAAATAATTTTAGACAAGCACTTCTCACGACCATATAATAATCCTTTAATATATCTTACACATTTTTGTTCCCAGTGTATTGTAAAGAGTTGTAGCCATTACTCAAATATAGCTGAAGGGCCCTCGGTGCGTATAATTGTTATTAATTTTAATAATGACGTACCACAGAACGTATGAGTGTTATAAATTATCGTATTCAGAATTATAGCACACACAAGAACTATATGTTAATTTTTTGTATATATGTATGGTAAATAGCATTTTAATGAGAAAATAGTTAGTTCATTTGCTTCATAAAAATAACAGGAAAAAGGAAAAATGGAGTGCATTCAACGGCTTCGAGAGCAGAACATGCGAATGCAGTTTCGACGAAATAAGAATGATTGATGATCATTTATCCGAGGGAGATGGTCAATTGTGAAATAATTAAGAAGAAGTATTTATGCTTCCCTAACAAAATATGACATTTGCATTATTTTTAATTTATATTTCTATCTTATTGACTATATAAAAAAGAATAGAGTGTCGTTATATATAATTAAAAAATCAATGGTGGGCCAAACAATTTTTCGTATTTGGTGTAATTGAAAAAGATATAGATAGATTGTGTAAATATTCCTTAGACAATCTACGATGGATATTTTCATGTGGTTGAGTATAGAAAACACATTGAGTGCCGTTAAAAATTATTAAAAATAGTGCTTATAATAAGAAAGTATTTGCATTTTGTATAGGTGTTTGAGTGTTTCGTGCAAAAAGCCATGGGAACTGACTTTAACTACTTTGAAAATTGCTGTTGTGGAGATTTTCCCCTTTTCGTTACCACTGAACACTAAAATATATACCCGGTCGTAATACATATCTGCAAAATGGCCAATTACTGCTACCGAAATTAAAACTTACATAGCCCTGTTATACAAACTAACGAATGTCTTATCATGTTCACACATTTCAAACCTCTGAATTTCCACCCTCCCTTCCTTGCAAAGCCATAAAAACGAAATAATAAAATTGCAATATTTCACTGGTTTTAATGTCACCCACGCACATACACGCTCACATACACATATGGTGAGTAACAGTCGTTGTCACACAACCATAAAATTTCGTGTAAACTTTTTAACGATTTGTTTTCATAATGCCTTTAAAACTCCTGTTGACACACATTAAATTTTCATATAACAAAAAAACATACCTCAACAGAAAAACCAAAAACAACAATGACCACAAACTCTGCACTTAAGTACAAATTAATGATCTATCATTTAACCACAATATTTTGACAAAGTCACACATAGACATCCATACCATAGACTTTGTATAAAGTTATGTAAACAGAAATTAAAATTAAGCACCAAATTAATCGATGGATTATGAAAATGTTGTAATCATTTTTATTTATTTAGTGCTCGGGGAGTTGGGGGATTAAATGACAAATATCTGATATAGTTGGTATTAAGTAGTTATGTGGTGGCAGTGTGTGTGCGGAGGGGGGTGTTTGTTTACGTACGATTGAAATGTGAAATGTGCACCACTGTGGGTATACTTAATATTTGATGATTTAGCATTAATCATACGTCACGAGATCCCACACGCACCACTGCGTTCTCTGTCTGCTCTCTGGTGAAAAGTGTGCTATTTTCTGTGTGTGTTTGTGTGATAAATTGTTGAGCAATTTATGACGTTTAACTTTCAATGGATATTAGCTTTTTTGGTAAATTGAGGCATATAAATCGTGCGTTCTCTCTGAATAAATATATACACTCTAGTTAATGGGCACGAGGAAGATACTGGATTATTTACATAGAAATAATAATGGATTAGAGCAATAGGGAATGGATGGGCTAGAAATAATATTAGGGGAAGGTTTATATGGTCGTTGACTTTAATTACTACCCAAGGAGAGACACAGCGGGAAGTGCCAGATTTTTGTTTCGAGTGAATAGCTTGATATCTTTCAAATGTGTGGGATTTTCTCTCTGGAAATAAGACCATATGAAATAGGTGCAATTAGTCTTGGGCAGCCACCGAAAGGTGGAGATTCTTCAAATTAACTTATTGGGCAGTATTCGCGGTATGTTGAAAGAGACTCTCTTTCTGAATATCCGTTTCAAAAATACCGTACCAAGTAATAAATCACTTATGCCACCATACAAGAATTTTATATGAATTTTAAGCAGACACTTCAATATATATATATATAAATAACCCTTTAATATATCGGAGACATTTTTTCTCTCAGTGTATTGTAAATAATTTTAGCCATTACTCAAATTCATACAGTCGTTACTGATACGTATACTCATAGCTGAAGGACCCTCGGTGCGTATGATTGTTATTTATTTTAATAATGACGTACCCCAGAACGTATGAGTGTTTTACATTAACGTATTCAGAAATTATAGTACAAAAGAACTATATGTTAATTTGTATATATGTATTGCAAATATAATTTTAATTAGAAAATAGTTAGTTCATTTGTAAAAAATAGCTGCATACAAACAAACAGGAAAAATGGCATTCGTTTTAGCAGAACGGAATATAATATAACCTGTGCAATGGAGTGCAATCAACGGCAGCGATAGCAAAATATGCAAATACAGTTTGAGGGCAGGTGGGATGCTTAATCATCATTTATCTGAGAAATAATAACATAAGAATAAAATCAGTTGCAGTAAGGTCAGGATACCTTGGAGGTCAACGAAATGTGGAATTTTTTGAAATCAGCTTATTGGGTAGTTTTTCATGAAATCCTGTCATAAAGGGCCAACACCGGACCAATCACTTTCAGCGCAGTTCTGTAAAGATAAGTTCTTTTAAAAGCAGCATCCATCAGCCATCTTTGATTACACAAATAAAACCCACGAGATTAATTTTTATTTCCAAACTTGACAAAATGTCTCTGGTGAAAGATATCCAAGACTAGTGATAAAGTTGAGTGAGTTGGTTGGTTTACGTAGCCGCTTTCACTGGAGTATCAACATTTTTGAATGGACCACACATCTCGACAAGGTCTGTTATAACCATTCTGAAAGATTGAGCTACTTGATAAGATCCCTAATATAAATTCCCATTTTCTCCTCAATGTGGTTTTGTAAGTGTTTCCCAAATGCCCTGTGCCGTGGGCTTATTAGATCTGGGGAATCGCATAATAACTGCTTGTCTGGAATGTGAGAGGTATTTTGAAAGACTTTAAAGTATACATTCAAACAAATTATTATCAGTGAATTCATTTGAGTTCATAATTAAGTGCCCCTCAAAACGCCCATAGACAATTTTTTATTTTGTATGACCTAGATATCTCAGATAAAACATCCTGTATCTTCTAAGTATAAGAAGTGTTCAGCAATACTACTCAAAACACCATGCGGAAGATTTTTGTGGTATATTTTAACCCTCTAACTCCTCAGTGTAGGGATCTTTTGATCCTTTTTTTAAAAAAGAGCAAATAACGTCAATATTTCCCCCTTTTGCACAGTCGTATGATGAATATGCTTAGGAAACCTCGTGATTCTTACATTTTATGTATAGGATGTATTCAACATTATTACTTAGAACACCGTGAGGAAGATTTTTGTGAAACATCTTAACCCTCTAGCTCCTCAATATAGCGGTTTTTTGTCACTTTTGAGAAAACGCGTAAAAAACACACCCTTAACAGGAATTTAACGGGTCAAAATATTCTACAAAAATATTTTCCATACATTTCTACTTTAAGTCTCTGAATGCACGAAAACTCAAACCACAAATTAAATGTCAGAAATAAGTCAAAACTTAAAATTCAATTTAGCGACAATTTCGTACTTTTTCCGAATTTCTGCTAAACTCTCCCACAAAACTGACTTTTTGGGGCCTGGTGTGAATGGAAAAATTATTCTACGTCAAATTTCACTATAAGTCGCCGAACAAAAGAAAACTGTAGATATAATATATATAAATAAAATATCACTACCAATTTCATCAAGTCAAAACATAAAATTCATTTTAGCAGTAATTTCGCACTTTTTCCGAATTGCAGCTAACTGTTGCACAAAACTTAACTTTAGGGGGATGGTGTGAAGGGAAAAAATATTCTACGTCAAATTTCACTAGAAGTCACCGAACAAAAGAAAGCTGTAGATATAGTAGATATAACTAACTTAGATATCTCAGATAAAACATCCTGTATCTTTTAATCGATAATAACCAGCTCTCTCAATTTAGTAAATAACTAAGGCTTAATGTAGCAGCTCAACGTTTGGAAAAAATTAAGGGAAAATGGCTTACAATTTTTTGTAATTTTTTTTAATAATTTTTTTTTAATAAATCATGCCAAATATCCAGCCAAATCGTTCTTATAAAATGTACGAAGCATTTTACCTTGCATACTTTTAGGGTAGTAATAAATTCGCTCTGGAAATATTTTTTGTTTTGAAATTAATATATTGGAAGGCTAGAAAAATATTTCCCTCAAAGATAGGCTTTACAAAAAATCGTTCAACCATTGTTACTTTTAGCAAACATGTATAATTAAATAATTTGCATTTTGTCTCACATTTTTTTGAAATTAAATCGATGTTTGCAACATTAAGCTGAATTTCATTTTTGCAATGATTAATTGAGAACCCAGTGTCTCAATATTTTTGTAAATATCAAGGCATCGGTCGACCTCGGGATTATAGTTTTGAACTGGAGAAAATCAAACCCCCTGAGTAAAGACATCCTTCAGTTAAACCATGGTTTGAAAAGGAAAAAAGATAACTGAATTTCACTTTTTTTAATGCAAAAGAACACTTCAAGAGCTCTTGTATTACATGAAATAAACGAAATTCCAATGCGATGTACGGCTTCCGAGGTATAGGACAATAAAATGACCTCTAAAATAGAGAAATTTTTAACTATTTGAACATTTATTAAATTTAAATGCATTCACTGCCATAATTTTCCACGACTTCTTTAAGAAAATGCTTGATTGGTATGTTATTGGCTAAATTCAATCAAAAAAGTGGAGATTGGAACTCAAAAAAATTTGAGACTTCATAACACTGTGGAAAATATGAAATAATTTCTTATTAAAATTACCATATTGTTACTGATATTCTCTTTATATATGTTATATTTACAGTTTTTATTTGTTAGGCGACTTATAGTGAATTTTGACGTAGAATATTTTTTTTGGTGTTGAACCATCCTAGAATTCAGTTTTGTGGGACAGTTTAGCAGCAATTCAGAAAAAGTACAAAACCGCTAAAATGAATTTTAAGTTCTGACTTATTTCGGGCAGTTCAGTTGAATTTTGCACTGTGGTGTATTCAGAGACTTATAGTTGAATTGTATGGCAAATATTTTTGTAGAATATCTAGACACGATAAACCGCTGGTTTAGGGGCGTTTTTAGTTTTTTTTTTCAACAAAGGGGCCTAAAAGACCCCGATAGAGGGTTAATATGTTCCACCAAAATTTCCCTTGTAGTGTTTTCAGTAATATCGCTAAACATGTCCTATTTTTAAAATGAAAGCATCACAAGGTTCCCAAAGGCGATTCGTCATAAGAATGTGAAAAAAGAGGAATATTTAACCTTTTGTCAAAAGGGACCAAAAGACCACTATATTGGGGAGTTGGGGGGTTAAAATGTTCCATAAAAGTGTTCATGGTAGTATTATAAGTAATATTGCTGAAAACATCCTATACATAAAATGCAAGGATGTCAATGTATCCTATGCCGATTCATCAGAACGCCCTGTAAAACTTTCAAAACGCCGATACATGTAAATTATTTTTTATCCTTTAACCTTTTACACAAAAGTGTCCAAAAGACCCCTCTGTTGAGGAGCTAGAGGGTTAAAATGTTCCACATAAATCTTCCTCATAGTGTTTTATGTAATATTGCCGAACACATCTTATTCATAATAAAAAGTAAGGATATCTAGGTTTACAAAGCATCATAAGAATGTGGTAGGGATGGAAATATTGATGTTGTTTGCCCTTTTTACCAAAAAGGATGAAAAGATGGCTACATTGAAGAGCTATAGGGTTAAAATATTCGACAAAAATGTTCCTTGTAGTGTTCTAAGTAATATTGCTGAACACATGCTATACAAAAAAATTTAAGGATCACAAGGTTTCCGACGCCGATTCATCATAAGAATGTGCAAGAGTGGAAATATTGACCCCCTTCTAAAAGGACCACCATTCGTATTTTGAAAACAGATGTATTCTTCTTTTATTTTTATTCTTTATCTCTCGAGATCTGTAGTCAGATATTCCTTTAGTTTTCCACAGTGATTAAAAATCGATACGTCCTTTTGTGTAACCATTTTTTTCTTTCTCTTACCAAATTGAATTATCGTATGAAAACTAATTCCGTGTTAATTATCAACACTTCGTGACAAATAATTGCATTTTGCCTAACCGGCGTTATGTCTCCCTAGACGCATACGTAATAATAATTTATTCAATATCACTTATACGCACCACTTGACACAAATTAGTTTCTGCATAAAATGGTTCACACATAAAGTTTTAATTACATTTCCATAGAAAAATGTTGCCACAAATGTAGCGAGTCGCACGCTGATGTACGAGTCGTCTGCAGCAACACAATCAACAGGTAACCGGCGACTTGGTGCTATTACAACGAACGTATTGCTCTGGAGTTGCCAGTGGTGTCAAGGTTCTGGCTGTTGATGTTGTTGTCGTTAGCATTAATTAAGCGTTACGCATACAGAAATTGGTCTTAATTATCTGTGAAATCAAGTAAGGTTAACACAACTGATACAAGTAATTAGTCTAATGAAAAGGCTAGCAAAGGCAGACCAGACCAGCCATGACTACTGCTCGATGGAAGTAAATAATGCTGGTAATTAAGGGCGTTTGAGAAGATTTACATAAATTTTGGCATTTTAACAATGTAGGTGGTACAAAGGTCGAAGGAAGCAGTTTAGCTAAATTGTTGTTTATTATTTATATAGTTAACATCTCTCAAAGCAAATATCGTTGCTCTGCGCTTAATGTTTTCTTCATTCACTTATTTATCGAAATTATATTCAGTCACAATATATTAGATAGTTTTCTCGGTTCAGGGAAAATATAAACTTTTGCCAAGTTATTCTTCTTTTTTCCTTAGAAGAATTCTTTCATTTATCTTTCCATCAAAAAAGCGAACACCTTTCCCCCTTTAAATCATCTATCCTTAAGGTAGGCCACACCATTTCGCATCATTCCTTTAAAGCCTTGAAATATATCATATTTTTTCTTGTGCTTTCTCTACGTTTGTTTTGATTTTCTTCTCTAGGTTGTTTGGTTTGTTTGCTTTTTTATTTATGGCCTCCTTTTAGCTTCTTAAGTATGTGATTAGCAATGATTTCAAAATCCCTCTTCAAACTTCGAGGCAACTTTCAGAGAAAATATGAAATATGCCAAGTATTTCTACAAAGTTTCTGTTAAGTTTCCACGAGTTATGCGTTGATTGGCCTTAAGACAATATTCAAGGGGGTTTAGGACAGAAAAAATAAGAATTTTAATTCCATTCCCCATCTCGACAAGTTCAAAGTACAAATTAAAGATTTTTTGTACCTTCTTTTTTGCTAATAATTGCATACTTTAAGGCTGATACTTAGAAGAGAAAATAGAGAAGTTGATGAATGAACAATGGAAATATCCATATTACACAGTGGAACACAAAAAATAACAATGTTGTGACAATGGATTCGGATAGAGGGGGTAAAAAAAGAATATAGATGTATCGGTATTCTGAAAGTTAGCGCAGGGTGGTCATTATTTCTTCTTTTTAACATTCTTATAATGAATCATCATAGGAAACCTTGTGATCCTTACATTTTAAGTATAGGATGTTTTCAGCAATATTACTTAGAACACTACGACGAAATTTTTTGTGGAACATTTTAGCCCTCTAGCACCTCAATGTAGGGATATTTTGACCCATTGTGGAACCATTGTGCTTGTTGTACATTTTTATGATCAATCGACATAGGAAACCTTGTGATCCTTACATTTGAAGTATAGGATGTGTTCAGCAATATTACTTAGAATACTACGAGGAAGAGTTTTGTGGAACATTTTAACCCTCTAGCCCCTCAATGTAGGAATCTTTTGAACCATTTAATAAAAAGAGCAAATAACATCAATATTTCCTCCTTTTGCACAGTATTATGATGCGTCGTCAGAGGAAACCTTGTAATCCTTAATTTTAAGTATGGGATGTATTCAGCAATATTACTTAGAACACTACGAGGAAGATTTTTGCGGAACATTTTAACCCTCTAGCTCCTCAACTGAGAGATATTTTTGATCCCTTTTGGTAAAAAGGGTAAACAATACCAATAATTCCTCCTTCTGTACATTCTTATGATGAAATGACACAGACAACGTTATGATCATTATATTTTAAGTATAGGAGGAGTTCTGCAATATTACTTAGAACACCACGAGAACATTTTTTGTAGAACATTTTAACCCTCTAGCTCCTCAACAGAGGGGTATTTTTGATCTCTTTTGCTAAAAACGCCAAACAACATCAATATTTCACCCATTTGTACATTCTTATGATGAATCCGCATAGGAAACCTTGTGTTTTAAGTATAAAGTATAAAAAGTGTTCAGCAATACTATTCAGAACACTATGCGGAAGATTTTTGTGGAATATTTTAACCGTCTAGCACCTCACTGTAAGGATCTTTTGATCTCTTTTTATAAAAAGATCAAATAGCGTCAATATTTCCCTCTTTTCCAAATTCTTATGCTGAATCTGCTTAGTAAACCTAGATATCCTTACTTTTTATGAATAAGATGTGTTGAGCAATATTACATAAAACACTATGAGGAATATTTTTGTGGAACATTTTAACCCTCTAGCTCCTCAACAGAGGGGTATTTTTGGTCACTTTTGCTAAAAAGGGCAAACAACATCAATATTTCACCCATTTGCACATTCTTATGATGAATCCGCTTAGGAAACCTTGTGATCCTTAAATTTTATGAACAGGATTTGTTTTGCAATATTTCTGAGAGCGCTACGAGGCATATTTTTGTGGATTATATTAATCCTCTAGCTCCTCAATATAGGGGTCTTATGATCCCTTTTTTTTAAAAAGAACAAATAACGTCAATATTTCTCCATTTGCATATTCGTATGATGAATATGCTTAGGAAACCTCGTGATTCTTACCTTTGATGTATAGGATGTATTCAACATTATTACTTAGAACACCGTGAGGAAGATTTTTGTGAAACATCTTAACCCTCTAGCTCCTCAATATAGGGGTCTTTAGGTCACTTTTGAGAAAACGCGTAAAAACACACCTAAAACAGGAATTTAACGGGTCAAAATATTCTACAAAAATATTTGCCATAAAATTCTACTATAAGTCTCTGAATACACAAAAACTCAACTTAAATGCCAGAAATAAGTCAAAACTTAAAAATCATTTTAGCTGTAATTTCGTACTTTTTCCGAATTTCTGCTAAACTCTCCCACAAAACTGAATTTTAGGGGGCTGGTTTGAATGGAAAAATTATTCTACGTCAAATTTCACTATAAGTCGCCGAACAAAAGAAAGCTGTAGATATAATATATATAAATAAAATATCATAAATAAAATATGTTGAGAGATTTTACTGGAAATCTGTATAAAACTTAAGCCGCTTATTGTGCCTTGGCAACCTCGGGTGACAGAAAATTCATCTCTCAACTTCCTCATTCACTTTATTTTCACATTTCACCAACTTTCTGCCACAGCTGTTCGTGGTTGTCACTACCATTTGAACATTTAACATAATTTTGTGGGAGTTGGCGAAAAAAACCAAACCTGCAAACCCTTGTTACCATCGATTGTGTGTTATTGTTTCCTTACAATTGCGCAAAATGTTTTCCGCATTTAATTAAGCCGCATAAACCAAAAAAGCGAGTGTTTTTGGCAGTGTGACAATAACGATAACCGTAAAAGTTTTTTATACAACTTTCGTTTTTTGCATGAAAACATGCAACGAACGAACTTGTTTCCTCGTGGCCGCCATTGTTCACCATTCGAAAACAGGAGGCAGCCACAAAACGATATTAATGTTTTATAAATCATTTTAATGAATCAAATTGAAAAAAAAACAATCTGCAATTGTAAAAGAGAGCATGTATTTGGGAGTGAGAAAAAAAGCGAAATGTTCAGTGCATACTTTTAGGCGTTTAAAAAACGATTTATTTGGTATAGAGAATTAAAAGGCTTATTTAATACAACTAAGTGAGCAGGATGTTGAAAAAACAAAAACAAATCAGACAAATTGCAGGATATAATTGTGGAATATTTCAGTAATATAAATATATTAGAGTGACTCGCAAGATAATGAAAAGTTAGCCTCCTTAAAATGGGCATTGCTATTTATTATGACTACATTAGTTTACAACAATTTTGCCGAAAGGCTGTGCATATATTTTTGGTTGAATAAAAGAAGTTTGTATTGCATACATTTAGGAGTTTCAGATGTTTTAAAACTATTTGTTTGTTTTGGAGAATTAAAAGGCTTAATTAATTCAGCTAAGTGAGCGGGACTTTTAGCAAACATAAAGCAAAACTTAGATTTTAAACAGTTATTTTTGTTCAGTTTTTACAGCCTACTTTCCCCACTCTTTAAATCTTCCTTTTCCCAGCCACTTTTAGATCTCTCTAATTTGTTACACAAATGTTTTACCCCACTTTTGGGGGGATAATCGATTTCAAGTTGAAACCACAAAACCCGAAGCCTGTCAGGCAATAAAACATTCGAATGCTGTAATTACCTGTAAAATTCTATGCCAGAGAGTTGTGGCTCATGTTCGAGAGAAACATTAAAAATAAATTTTCTTTTGTCTATTTTTAGGTGAAGCATTACATTTGATTAATGTGCATTTTATGTGGCACGGAAGGCTCGAGAGCAATTTCGAGTGTGTGTGGTTCGGAGGGAAAAAGTTTGCAAAATATTTAAACGTAACTCAGTAATTATCTTGGGTTTGTGGTTTAAATTTTGTCTAGGGAAATTTTCAATTATACTTTTGGGACGGGCCAAAAGAAAAGAAGGGAGAAAAATAAGGCATAGTGCTGAGGAATTTAGGAAAAATTTTAAATTGAGAAACCCAATAAATTACAGCTACAAATTATTAAATGAATATATGTAAAATATTTTAAATAAGTACTAATGCTAAAAACCTGATTAAAAATGGACAGGATAATCTGACTTAATTACAGAATGGCTTTATATATTAATTTTCCCGAAAAATAGATTTAGCGTTCTCATCAAATTTTAAATTAGTCTCTCCAGAAGTTTAACTGAAAGAAGCTCCATTAATGCGCTCAAAAATTCAAAAGAATTTAATTTTACTTAGATTTAAATTTATTTATATTTGATTGTTTATAGTTTATTATTTGCTCAATAAATTTAAAATAATTTAAATTCATTTTTCTCGAAAAATAGAGTTAGACGTTCTCATTGAACTTTAAATGGGTCTTTCCAGAGTTATGATAATAAAGAGCTTCATTAATTCGCTCAAAAATAAAATCAAAGGATTTGAATTTATTTATATTTTTATTTGAATTTATTTGTATTTGTATATTTATATTTAATTATTCGCTCAATAAATTTAAAAGAATTAAAATTTATTTTAAAATTAAAATTTATTAATACGAAATTATTTATATTTTCATATTTTAGTTCACAATATAATCAAAAAAACAAATATTCAGCAAAATGTTTGAGTTACACAGTGCAACACGAAAAAAAATAACCATATACGGACACCGCTACATGATAAAAGACCAAAAAAAAAAGACCCGTGTTTTTTTTCCCCCAAAGTCATGCACTTTTTTTTTATGGGCACCCAGAGATTTGAGGCCTCGGTGTAATTTTTGGAAAAAAGTGATCATATTCTCAGGCTCATATCTTGCAAACCGTTCGGAATTTTGATTTACTCTCTGAGGCAAAGTTCTAGCTCTTGTCATAAAGAACAAATATAAAATCAAAAAAACTTCATCTTCAAGGTCAAAATCGCAAAAAACTTAAAAAAAATCGATTTTTTTAACCTTTTTTCCCCTGTTCAGGTCCATAGGTAGCAAACCGTTGAAAATTCAGGGAAACAATCAACTACAATTTTTGTTCTTTATGACAAGAGCTAGAACTTTGCCTCAGAGAGTAAATCAAAATTCCGAACGGTTTGCAAGATATGAGCCTGAGAATATGATCACTTTTTTCCAAAAATTACACCGAGGCCTCAAATCTCTGGGGGCCCATAAAAAAAAAGTGCATGACTTTGGGGGAAAAAAAAACACGGGTCTTTTTTTTTTGGTCTTTTATCATGTAGCGGTGTCCGTATATGGTTATTTTGAAATGACTTCAAAAATGTTGCACAGTGAAATTTTTGGGAAATTTTTAAATTTTGCGGCTACCTAAGCGCTACCTAAACGGTGTTAAGAATAATTCCTAGGAAGTTCATATGTTCTAGAAAGTTGTTTATTGAGATCTTAGGTACATTTTTGTAGGTTTGCAAGATATGAGCCTGAGAATATGATC
This sequence comes from Polietes domitor, assembly GCA_947397865.1. Taxonomy (NCBI): domain Eukaryota; kingdom Metazoa; phylum Arthropoda; class Insecta; order Diptera; family Muscidae; genus Polietes; species Polietes domitor. The sequence goes on along the minus strand of OX377622.1, from coordinate 137,178,790 downwards.
ACTTTTTTCCAAAAATTACACCGAGGCCTCAAATCTCTGGGGGCCCATAAAAAAAAAAGTGCATGACTTTGGGGAAAAAAAAAACACGGGTCTTTTTTTTTGGTTTTTTATCATGTAGCGGTGTCCGTATATGGTTATTTTGAAATGACTTCAAAAATGTTGCACAGTGTTATTTAATAGAATTCATATTGACAACAAGCTTGAGTTATTCAATAAACTAAATAAATACTTAAACCTTTAATATTCATACATCAGAAATCTACACCATGTACCTCCATCCTGCTCTCATTTCGATACTCCAGAATTCATGCTCAAAATCACAGACAAAATCAAAGATTCGTTAACAAGATGTCAACGGCCAATGGCTCAAACCTCCGCAAGACGTTGTATGTGCAACAAAAAAAATCCCCAATAGTTCAAGAGAATGTGCGCGCGACATGTTTTCAGCGGCACGTTGTTGATTGGAAAATTGTCAACATAATAAAATCAATTTCATTTGATTCACAGGCAGATGTTTTACGTGAATACGTGGGAATAGTATAAAATAAATTATAAGATTATGATGGTATGAGTGAATAAAAATAAATGTATATAATTTATTTTAGATTTATTAAAGATTACTTTAATAAATAAATAAAACAAATTTCGAATAGAAAAAAATTGTGAATAATTCTATATATTTTTACAAATCCATCAGTTGAGGTAAAAATGTTGTTTTCGTAATTAGTGCAGAGTTTCACTACATTTCGTTTATTTAAATAATAAATAAACGAAACAAAGTGTAATTCTGATATAATTGCAATAACAATATTTTTAAATTATTTTGATGGTTTTTTTCTATACGAAAATTGTTGCATATTTTCAGGCAAATGAACAAAACATCATCTTCACAATGTTTTAGAATTGTATATACTAAAAATATTTGCCTATATTGAGGATAATCGAATGTTGTATATTTAGTATAGAATACTTTTAGGCAAACACTTAACACAAATGAAATTCAATATGTTTGCAAAAAATCAGCAGAGAAAAGTAAAAGTAGCAATAATTCCAATAACAAAACTTGACATTGTTTTCTTCGTTGTTGGCTATTGAAAATAAACCAAAATAAAAAAGAAAGAAAATAAATAAGTTCTCAATTTTCTTGTGCATCTATTGCATACTTTCAGGCAATGATTAGGCCCAAAATCACAGCACAATGTTTTCGAATTTTGTGCTAAAAAATATATTCATATATTTAGGATAATTGAATGAAGTCTATACCACGTTAAAAATATTAGCAGACACTTATAATAATAGAAAGATGTCTGGATGGACCTCGGAGCAAAAGAAAATCTTTGCGTTCGCAAAAGAATAATGCGACATCTTCAGTATTATTATAAGTCTGAAGCAGAAAAAATAACTTTTTTAAAAGTTATACCATTTTGAAAAGGGCAGAACAAGGTAAATTAATAAAATGTAATGTTGCAATAAAAAGGGTATCAATTTTTGAACTTCATTACATACAAAATTTATAAATTTCATAAAAATATAAAAATTTTAGAAAAACAAATTCATACGTAAAATTTATAAAACTGAAATATCGTAACAAATTCCTTGAATTATGAAGAAAATAATATAATACTAGTTTTTGTATACCCAAATTGTCAGAGTGGGGAAATATCTTCAAAATTTGTAATGTGGTAATACTTTTTGAGTGAGAAGTTAGCGTAAATAAATACATATTCTAAACACTTTCCATCAGTGCTGGGCGATTTGAGAATTTTTGATAATAACATTTTTTTTGTATTAAAAAATTGTCAATTTTTGAGGGGAGGTCCTTTAGCCAAAGTGATTCAATCAGCTTATTAGACTCCACTGAATTAAGTCTTCTTTACGATAAACAGCCGAAATGTGCATCTATAGGAAAAACGAACACATTTGCCAGCAAAATAATGTTATCGCCTTTTTAAAAAAAAAGTAAAAAAATGGGGAACTTTTTTGATGTTTTCTTTTTAGAAGTTTATAAATTCTGATTGAAGTGGCATATTTACAGCTGTCTTCGGACAAATTTATTTTCAATTTTATAAGCTATCAACCTGAAACCAACTTTTAATTCCAGCCAGGTATCACTTAAACTAATTAAGCACATTTTTGTAGGTCATTATGGGGACTATAACCATGGCATAGGTATATATATAATTTTACTTTTGGAAGTCGTTTCAAAATTTGACATTTCTGAGTGACTAAATTTGGAAGGTCACCCAGTAGGCCCCATACACACTAGGGACTAAAACTTTTCAAATCATGCGAAATTTCGTCATGATATCTCTTTTCGTTCAAAAGTTGCAGAATTAATTAAAAATCGATTTGGAAACACTGTGCGTTATTGGATTACACCGTACGACAGTACTTTTTCGAGCTGTCGTATATAGGAGAACTGTGTACTCCGTTTTCCAGTTGGTGTTATTTTCTCTCTTTAAAAGGACTTTTGATTTTCGCAGGATATCGATGTTTTAATAATTTATTGTCATACCTTTGCGATTCATACAATACGATATGAGTACCAAATGAAACAGAAGAATGTCCTTTAAAAGTACTTAAAATTTCACTTATCTATATGTGGTAGCTTAGCATTAACAACTATTTAAAATTTCCTCCCTTAAAAATAAAAATAAATAAACTTTCACTTTTTATGGGGTTTATATTAGTTTAGTATTAACAACTACTAAACTAATATAGAAAGATGTAAGAAATTTGAATTATTTTCCAATTATATTATTCTCTTTTATTTGATACCCATATCACTTTCGTATGGGCCGCTTAAGTAGGAAAGTAAATTGTTAAAAATTCTATATCCTTTGGAAATCAAAAGTCCTGTAAAAAGAAGAAAATATCACCAAATGGAAAACTGAGTACACAGCTTTTCTACATACGATCTCTAGTTTGATATGTATATGTTATTGCTCAGCTCCAATGAAAAAGCAAAAATAAAATTGTCGCACGGTGTTATATGCGACCGAAAAGTTTAAACTGAAATTTTACGGAGGAGATTATTCCAGCGTAGAGGAGAGCCTGTTCTACAAATCAATTCTACGGCGTCAAGAGATACCAGTGAAAACGCTGGAATGGTTAATCCAAAATAAGACCACCTACGGTCAATATTCCAATGAAATTATCCTTTTAAAGTAAATGTCAAAGATAAGACTTTCAGTTAATAATAAATGTTTCGACGTTTACTTTAAACGTTTCATATAGAATAAAAAAATGGATCACCCTTTATGAGAAACCTAGCACAGACAATGTATTTTAATTTTTGGCGAACCTTATGGAGAATCTAAAATTTTAAAAAACTCACCACAGACAATTGTTATCTGGCCAATATTATTGAGATAGAGTTTTTGAAAATAATATATTTCAAACTAGCCCTTGAGCTCATCTAGTCTTTCAGCAACACATTTAATTTTTTCAGGAGTTATAGACCTACTATACCTTAGACAATAACAACTTCTTACTTGAAATTGCAATTTAATTTCCCACTATTGAGAGTTTGTTAATTATACACAAAATTCTCATCGATTTTGGTCAAATTGAAAATTAGCATTAATTTTCTGGTTATCAAAAACTGCATATATATTTAGAAAAATAAATATTCTAAAACTGGGCGTTAGCAAATTAAAAATGTTTAGCATACTTTAAGGCATGGAACTTCTATATATAGAATTTGTCTTTTTAAACAAACTAACCACTTTATTCTATTAATAAATATGGAGTCATTTATTAACAAATATTGTGAGGACAATGAAACACGGGAAGTAGATCTTCACTACGAAGGAGAAGCGTACCAAGATGAGACTATTCAAAATTTCAACGTGGAAGGGGTAAAATAACTCAAAAAAGAATAACAATATCGATGTCTCGTTGTGTAGACGATCGACACAAATTATTATTGATATTTTGTGCTTTTAGGGGCAAAAAGGATAAAATATATATTCTTGAAAGTTCACGAACTTCAATGTGTCTGGCAAAAGGGTTCTTTTTAATAATATATTTAAAACTAACCTTCGCACTCGTCTAGTCTTCAATTTTTTTCTAGAGTTAACTTTGCCAATAACATCTACTTTGTTTGAAGCGCAATTTAAATAAAATTCTTTGCCTATTTTAAGGCGTATTAGTATTATATATTTTGCAAAATGGACATTCTAATAGGCGTTAAAACGCAAAAGTTTTAGCATACTTTAAGGCATGGAACTGCTTTATACAGTATTTGCCCATTAGATCAAAATAAATTCTATTAATAAATATTGAGTGATTTATTAACAAACATGGACACAGACATGGAAGCGTACTAAAATGACTATTCAAAATTACAACGTACAAGGGGTAGAATAACTCAAAGAAGAATAACAATGGCTGTATAGTTGTGCAGACGATCGACATAAATTAATTTTGATATTTTGCGCTTTTAGGGGCAACAAGGATAAAATCTATTCTTAGAAGTTCACGAACTTCAATGTGTCTGGAAAAAAGGTTATTTTTAAAAATATATATCAAACTAACCCTCGAACTCTAGTCTAGTCTTTAATTTTTATTTTTTTTTCAAGAGTTTACTTTTCCAATAACATGTACTTTGTTTGAATCGCAATTTAAATAATACTCTTTGCCTATTTTAAGGCGTACTACGACTTAGTATGCAAATCCTTGACAACAATGCACAAGATGAATTTGGCGTTAATATGGTATAATAAAAAAATCTAAAAAATGATTAAGAATCTTTCCAGACATTTTTACAGTTAAGAAGGCCCTTATAAAGTCATCTCAAACGGGGTGGAAATATTCAGAATTCCCAGTGCACTTGCAAGAAGTTCATTGTTTAGAATTTCTTTGAGACTCATAATAAAATGTTGTAAATCTTATATTTTCACTTAATAAAAAATGTAAAACATTTATGTCTGCTCTCTTCGGTGTGGAGGATGCTTAATATAGTCAGCCTTTAAGGGTGGCTCACTCGGTTGCTGGTCTCTTAAAAGTACATATTTTGCTATTTTTCAATTAAACTAGTATTAGGGCGTACTTAATGTTATTCCATATTTTTTCGAGGGTCCATTGTTTCTCTCAGACATTTATGTTTATGTGTGCGTGCAAGTAGACAAATTGTGTTTTCGCAAACTTTATTTGGTAATAAAAATATACACACAAAATTTCCTTTACAGCATTACGGCAATCCTTGGACTTATTGTTGAACTTCAAAAAGATAATTACATTTTTCTTGTGTTGTCTACTTTACGGATTTGATTTAATTGAATTTAATTTTGCATAAGGTCAACAACTTTTGCTCAAACTTGTGCAAAGCAATCTACGGCAAAGTTGTAACAATTAAATTTCGGGGAAAAGTTGGGATAAAGTCAAACTTTCTATCAAGCTGATTTAATTAATATTGATTTTGCCAAGTCTAATTTTGGGCTACAACCAAGAGGAAATGTTGTTTGCGACAAAATAGTAATTAAATTTGCCAACATTTAAAAAGGATACAAATTGTTTTATTAAATTTGGGTATATATTTAAATGAGCTTTGGGGATTTGGAAAACAGCATGATACCATTTTTAAACACAAAATTTAATTTCTTTCGTAACCTTAAAACCAAAAACTTTCATTATTTTTATTTTTCAAATCAAAGCCTGCACTTTACTTTGTTTGCCTAACAAATTTAAAATGTTTTTATCCCGCAGCTTTGGCTTGCCTCCCCATCCCCACCCTTTCAATTAATTTCATGTCATTTAACCTTTCCGACCAACAAACACAAACAAAGAGCACCTAGTCCTCTGGACATGTAGGCTTGTCATTAATGTGTAATGTTTGGTCAAAAACCTTTTCATTACACCGCTCGCTGCCTAGCATATTGGTGGGGATAGGTAGCAGCGACCGCAGGTTTAGCTCAAATTTATAGCCTACTTTAAGGGTGTTGTTGAATGAAATGAAACGGCGCGGGCAAAACATGCATGTTTGATGTACTGTACTCTACAGAGCGAAAAAGAAAACTTTTGGGCACAAGAAAAAGATTCATCAGGCTGAATAATAAAGTAGGATGTCGGGGAAAAACTGAGAGACAGAGAGAGTGAGACACTTTTAATTAAAAGTTTAATATTGCAGCGTAAGTGAAATCAAAAACGTTGCCTACTTTTGTCAAAGCAATTAATAATGCATACTTGGCGTTAATAACAAGCATAAAGCATACACTCAGGGGGCAATCCTTAAAAGTCGTGCATAACAAATTGCCACGTCAAAGTTGCAAAGTTCAAATAAGTTTAAGAGTGACAAATCCTAGAGGCAGAAAATATTTCAAGGCCAAACACCAATGAATGCAGCAGGGCATTATAAATAAATATAGGAATAAATGAAGAAATAAATTGATATGAACCTACCGTAGGGTGGGTCGGTCATTTAATTTATTTTTATTTTTATTTTTATTTTTATTTTTATTTTTATTTTTATTTTTATTTTTATTTTTATTTTTATTTTTATTTTTATTTTTATTTTTATTTTTATTTTTATTTTTATTTTTATTTTTATTTTTATTTTTATTTTTATTTTTATTTTTATTTTTATTTTTATTTTTATTTTTATTTTTATTTTTATTTTTATTTTTATTTTTATTTTTATTTTTATTTTTATTTTTATTTTTATTTTTATTTTTATTTTTATTTTTATTTTTATTTTTATTTTTATTTTTATTTTTATTTTTATTTTTATTTTTATTTTTATTTTTATTTTTATTTTTATTTTTATTTTTATTTTTATTTTTATTTTTATTTTTATTTTTATTTTTATTTTTATTTTTATTTTTATTTTTATTTTTATTTTTATTTTTATTTTTATTTTTATTTTTATTTTTATTTTTATTTTTATTTTTATTTTTATTTTTATTTTTATTTTTATTTTTATTTTTATTTTTATTTTTATTTTTATTTTTATTTTTATTTTTATTTTTATTTTTATTTTTATTTTTATTTTTATTTTTATTTTTATTTTTATTTTTATTTTTATTTTTATTTTTATTTTTATTTTTATTTTTATTTTTATTTTTATTTTTATTTTTATTTTTATTTTTATTTTTATTTTTATTTTTATTTTTATTTTTATTTTTATTTTTATTTTTATTTTTATTTTTATTTTTATTTTTATTTTTATTTTTATTTTTATTTTTATTTTTATTTTTATTTTTATTTTTATTTTTATTTTTATTTTTATTTTTATTTTTATTTTTATTTTTATTTTTATTTTTATTTTTATTTTTATTTTTATTTTTATTTTTATTTTTATTTTTATTTTTATTTTTATTTTTATTTTTATTTTTATTTTTATTTTTATTTTTATTTTTATTTTTATTTTTATTTTTATTTTTATTTTTATTTTTATTTTTATTTTTATTTTTATTTTTATTTTTATTTTTATTTTTATTTTTATTTTTATTTTTATTTTTATTTTTATTTTTATTTTTATTTTTATTTTTATTTTTATTTTTATTTTTATTTTTATTTTTATTTTTATTTTTATTTTTATTTTTATTTTTATTTTTATTTTTATTTTTATTTTTATTTTTATTTTTATTTTTATTTTTATTTTTATTTTTATTTTTATTTTTATTTTTATTTTTATTTTTATTTTTATTTTTATTTTTATTTTTATTTTTATTTTTATTTTTATTTTTATTTTTATTTTTATTTTTATTTTTATTTTTATTTTTATTTTTATTTTTATTTTTATTTTTATTTTTATTTTTATTTTTATTTTTATTTTTATTTTTATTTTTATTTTTATTTTTATTTTTATTTTTATTTTTATTTTTATTTTTATTTTTATTTTTATTTTTATTTTTATTTTTATTTTTATTTTTATTTTTATTTTTATTTTTATTTTTATTTTTATTTTTATTTTTATTTTTATTTTTATTTTTATTTTTATTTTTATTTTTATTTTTATTTTTATTTTTATTTTTATTTTTATTTTTATTTTTATTTTTATTTTTATTTTTATTTTTATTTTTATTTTTATTTTTATTTTTATTTTTATTTTTATTTTTATTTTTATTTTTATTTTTATTTTTATTTTTATTTTTATTTTTATTTTTATTTTTATTTTTATTTTTATTTTTATTTTTATTTTTATTTTTATTTTTATTTTTATTTTTATTTTTATTTTTATTTTTATTTTTATTTTTATTTTTATTTTTATTTTTATTTTTATTTTTATTTTTATTTTTATTTTTATTTTTATTTTTATTTTTATTTTTATTTTTATTTTTATTTTTATTTTTATTTTTATTTTTATTTTTATTTTTATTTTTATTTTTATTTTTATTTTTATTTTTATTTTTATTTTTATTTTTATTTTTATTTTTATTTTTATTTTTATTTTTATTTTTATTTTTATTTTTATTTTTATTTTTATTTTTATTTTTATTTTTATTTTTATTTTTATTTTTATTTTTATTTTTATTTTTATTTTTATTTTTATTTTTATTTTTATTTTTATTTTTATTTTTATTTTTATTTTTATTTTTATTTTTATTTTTAATTTTATTTTTATTTTTATTTAAATTAAAATATTAAAATTTTATTTTTTTTTGGATAACTGGCATTAAAAATATTATATATAATAGTAGATATATATTATATCTTGTGAAAACACCCCCAGTCCAAGTTTTGCCTTCATTTCTGCTATCGAAGTAAGAGCCAATCAAAAAAAAAAGTACAGAAAAATAAAAGGATTTCAAATACTAAATAAATCTACATCGATTTGTATGCCAATAACACCCAACCATTCATAATATTGGAACGAATATTCATGTCCTACCACTTGTCCACTACTGTCCACAATTACACAATCATCAAGCCTTTTCCCGCAACTTACTTTAAAATACCAGGAAAAAAAGACAATATATTACAAAGGGTTGTTTTTAAAAATAGCAAAAAAAAATTCGCAAAAAAGCACAAAATCTCTTACAGCTATTCTGCCCAGACAAAAGTAACACAGCTTGAGTTGGCAAAAAAATATGTTTGCATTTGTTTTAATTTACGCCACAAAACCAAATATAAAACCCATAATAAATTCTAGCATACTTTTGAGGGGATTCCTACGCAAAAAATACAAATATACAGCAAAGCCATTTGTTATGTACAATTACGCCGAAAAAAGTATCACATTTTTTGTGTGATATAACTCAAGATTAATACTGTTTCATAAATTCAAAGTTTCTGTTGGTTTTACCCTAACATTGAAGTGCAAAAAAAAAAAGAAATAAACAGAAAAATGAGAGGAGAAATATTAGCACAAATATATTCGCACAGATTTACTCTAGCAGGGATATCGCAAGTGAGTATTAAATTTATATAGTAGAAGCAATTCCTAGACGGTTGGGCAAATTAACTAGAGAGAGTTAGTGTATACTTTTAGGATGTCATTTGATGTTTAAATATGAATTACTCCACAAGTGGAGGGAGGCATGGAATTATCATATTGAATTTCGGGAAAAACTAACAACATTTTTTATTTTTTGTTAAATAGTGCAATGTTGTATAATATAAAACATTTCAACTACAAATAAAAATAATATTAAATATTTAATATAGAAAATCTGCTGACTCTTTACTATCATGTTCAAGTGATAAATTCCAATTAAAATAACATATGCTCTGCGTATTGTGCTGGGTTGACAAAAATGTTTTTCGCTGAAAAAAAAAACGACCCTAATCTCTTTAAATCCAATTTATTATAGTTGAAAGCAAGATTGCACATTTTTGTCTGGTATAAAGTCCACGAAATCGCAGCATATACTACAAAACACACAATCACAAATTGTGCTGCATATCCACGGGCGTTTTAGAAAAGCGTTTGTCATAAAACTATACAATTTTGCCGAACGAAAAACGAGATTTATTTGTTTAACAAATCTGAAACAATGGATGTTAAATTTTTTTTTTTTTGTGGATTTTTCAAAGTAATCTAAAGGGGTAAAAAGTGAAATGTTACGTATATATTTTTTGGAGGAAATTTGGAAATTTAAAGAAATGGTGTAAACTTTAAAAACAAGATGTAATATATATTGAAACCCAGATTTAAAACATTGAAATCCAGATTTAAAACATTCTTGACATAATCAGAAAGGGGGGAAATATTTATTTAGAAGTCCACTTTGTTCAAATTGGAAACAATTTTAGTCACTTATAGAAAATATGGACGTATTTGCTGGACACTCTTTAGTTTGATAAATTTTTAAAAAATGTCATTACACTTGAACCGGATGATATGCGTCTGAAACTATAGACAAAAAGCACTTAATTGGCGTTGTCCCTTCACAGGACTATACAATTCCAAATTATACAGTTTTTTTTAAAAATTATTTTAAATACTTATTTGCACCGTTGGAAGTGTCAAATTAAGGAGGAGAATACCTGTTAAAAATATTACAAATTGTATGTTACTTTCTGTAGAATTTTTAAGCAAGACCGAGCACATATTGCTAAGATAGGTACAGTAACACTTTGAGGAAATTTATTGAGGTCATAGAAAGAAGGGATTGTAATCGAGGCAAGGTATAAACTTATTAAGTATTGTAAATAAAGTAGCAGTGAACATTCAACGAGAAATTAGATCTGATAATCTCCTCCAAGACATATTGTGGATTTCATATCAACAGCCTCAGCGTGGATGTGGGCTTTCGACAAGCTTGTCCACTAATAATATTTTAAAAAAATTCTGGATTTTTGGCTGAAAAAATTCAAGATTTTTTTTTGTGATCACAAATTATACTTCTTTCAGCTCTCAGGGCTATATTTAAGAATTTATGGCAGATTTATTATTTAAAAAAATCTGGATTTTTCGGTGATCACAAATTATTCTCCTTTTAGCTCTCAGGGCAATATTTAAGAAGTTATGGTCGCTTTAATATTTAACAAAATCTAGATTTTTGAGTGATCACAACTTATCTTTTTGTTAAAAAATCTGGATTTTTGAGTGATCACAAAATATAGTTCTTTTAGTTATATTTAAAATGTTATGGCCAATTTAATAATTGTAAAAATTCTGAATTCTTGGGTGATCACAAATTATCATTAGGTCTCAGGGCTATATTTAAGAAGTTCAATGTTGAGATAGACGCTATAATGGCGAAAATAACAACCGCACCAAGATGCATACATCTTGACCATCTCTATTTGGACAAAGAGTGGGATATATGAATTCAAAAAGTGGGATTTGGCGGGATTTCGTAGTAAAAAAACGGGATAGCGAAAATCTTAAAATAGCATTGTTTAGAATATTTATTTCTTTTTGATTTTTTTCCTTTTTATTATATGCGAATATCCTGAAGAAGTTAAAAAATTGCACATTTTCAAAGTGTCCATAGTGTCTTGCCAAATGGTTTAGTCATATTTATTAGACCATATTTACTAAAACATGTCTAAACAAAAAATACCATTTGAATGGATTTTGGATATAAATTCATAGGAAAAAATTGAAAATGCGGAAAATGCGCGTTTTCGTTCTAAAGGCTAATTTAATTTATAATTTTAAAAAATAATATTTTCCAATGTAATCTTAAAATATTAATCATTAATCTTTTTTAATTGAGAACGCATAATTTAATTACTAATATAATTTTCTGTTCTTTAAACAGTAAAGTCCAAGTTTAGGAAAACTTTTCGATTACCAAAAAATAATTTAGAACGAAAAAGTGTGACTTTTATTAATAAAGCGGTATTATACGGGATAAAAGATTTAAGCGGGACTGAGCATCAAAATGCGGGATGGATTGTCACCTTATGCATACATAATAGACTCGAAGATCTGGACAAGGAAGCTTGCATCTGGTAACTATTTCAAAGATTTGAAGCAGCAAAAAGTGGTCTAAAGATAATTGCCTCAAATACAAAAGTTTTGAGAATAAACACATCAAATTTTCAAAATTTCGTATTACAACTTACATTTTACTACATAGGCAGCATCATCACAAAAAATGGTGACTCAAAGGCCGATGTCGCAAATCGTATGAAAAAGCCAAACAGGTATGTAGTCAGATAGCGTTATTTGGGAGAGAAAGTTGGAATGCCGATCGATACAATGCCACATTTCTACAGGTCTTCATAAACAGATATCTTCGGTTTATCTTGAAAATTTGTTCAAACGAAAAATATCGCAAATAAAAGCTTATGGGCAGCGAAAATATAAAAACGAAAATGGTTGTGGATCGATCATGACTTACGAAGACCTTAGACAACACTAGAATTGCTTTCAATTGAAATCCTCATAGGTCGCTAGAGGTCATACATGTCGCAGAAATAACGACAGCAGCGGATAAGCGGAACTGGAACAAATTCGTTAAGGTTCCTTACAGGAACCAAAGGAATCTATATATAAGGGATTCTCTGCAAAATGGATTAAAGAAAAAAGTCTTCTTTTTTAACAACTTTTTTCTGATCAGCAAAAAATTGATAGTATATTTTAATCGCATCTCACAATACAAATGTGCTTATTTCGCGTTTTTTGAGAAAGCTCTTCCAAAAAAGTCGATAATAAGTTAACATTTTACGAATAGAATCTTCATAAGTGAATGGGAAAAAATTTTTATTATAGAGTCACAGAGGTAAGGTGTCCGCTTTACACACAAAAGATCTCGGGTTGAAATCGTGGCTCGGGGAAAAAAAACTTTTTTTAAATTATTTTATAAAAAACAATGTTTAATTTTGTATAATTTTAACAATTTAAAAATGTTTGCTTCAAAAATACAAATTTATTGCTATATTATTTGCTGCTATATTAACTTCCAATATTTTATTTTTTATTAATTAAATATAAAATAAATAAATCTATAAAATAATAGATATATATAAAATTAAGTAGTGTTAATTTATTTAATACTAATTTAATTTATTATTTAATATATATTATATTAGTTCATATTAAATAAATATATTGAGCGCCCTGGTAGTCGAGTTGGTAGCGTGCTCGGCTATCAGCGTGGGGGTCGTGGGTTCGATTCCCACCAAATGGTCTTAGTCACCCCGGCTCAATCCCTGGACCCAAAATTAGAATATAAATTTACTTTGTATTGTAATTCATAATAAATAAATAAATAAAAATAAATAAATATTTTGTTGAGTTTCCTATTGCCAGTTCTGCCGAACAAAATGGTTTGCTTTAGATATTCACCACTCACAACAGATGATAGCTGAGTTGGCTTGAGCGCCATAGTAACAACCACAAGGTACGCTGTTCCACCCCCGGTAGCAGCGGATTTTTTAAACAGAAATGGATACTAGTGAACACTTAGATCGTTGCCACTACTAAAAATAACTTTTAACACTATTTCTCACCGTTTTCAAAATTCCATAACTTCTGACATTTTGACACGCGAAGATGCGTTTGAAAGCTATTATGGATTTATAAAAATTAATTCAAATCAAAGAAATATTTTTTCTTAACATTATAAAAATAGTATATTTATATTTTTATGAACCAATCGATTTTAATTAATTCTTCTCTAGAAGTTACTCAATGTGTTTACTTTGATTTGCAAAAAAAAATCATTAGATTTCACACGAATCGAAAATTATAAAAGAAGCTGTAAGATAGCAATTTTCAAATAAATATAATTTTCACATATAATTCACTTTTTGCACTTAAGTTTTAAAGAGCTGATGTCGAATTTTTACTAAATTTCTTCTATTCGATTTACAGCGAACTATTGCACTGTATAAATTTTTTTTTTTTTTTTTAAATAATAATTCGGGATGAACATACAAAAATTAAATGATTTAAAAATTGTCACTGTTCTGCGTTCGCGTCTTCTTTCGCGTTTGCACTCACGTCACTGAATTTTAATTAGAAAGTGAGGGGGTTAAGAATATTTTGGTATTTGATAGCATATTTTAGTATTTGATTTCATCCTTCTGTAGTAGTATACTTTAGGGATGCTAAACAAATTGAGACTATGCTCAGCGGACTTTAGAGATGATAAACTTACTGAGGCTGTAGCCAAGATGCTCCAGAAATGGTTGAAATCCTCGCTGCCTAAATGAACTTCTTAACAGTTTTTATGAAAGCAATATTTTTTGTGGCATACTTTTGGTATGAAATATCAACATGAAATGAATTTTCATTTACGGCAATCAATCCTGGTAATTTATTGTCATATCGAGCAAAACTAGATCTTCGAAATTTGCCTCTAAAAAGCAGAGAGTAAGTCTTTTGAAATAATTTTTCCGCAGTATTTTTTACTTTTCTGCTTTTAAAAACACTTTAGTATATGATATCATATCTAACTTCTCATCCTAGGGTAGTGGCATACTTTAGGGATGCTAAAGAGCCCGAGGCAGCTGTGTATATAATTGTCATAACGGACACGAGGAGGTCTTAGAATACTTGCATCTTATAAGCAGAGAGTAAATCTAAATAATTTCACCATAGTAGTTTGACTTTTCTGATTTTAAAAACATTTTAGTATATGCAACTTCTCATCCTTCTGTAGTAGTTTAGGGATGCTAAACAAATTGAGACTATGCTCTGCGTACTTTATAGATGAGAACTAACTGAGACTGCAGCCAAGAAGCTCGTGAAATGGTTGAAATCCTCGCTGTCTAAATGAACTTCTTAACAGTTTTTATGAAACCATTATTTTTTGTGGCATACTTTTGGTATGAAATATCAACATGAAATGCATTTTCATTTACGACAATCAATCCTGGTAATTTATTGTCTTAGAATACTTGCCTATTAAAAGTAGAGAAAATAATTTCACCGCAGTATTTTTTACTTTTCTGATTTTAAGAACACTTTAGTATATGATAGCATATCCAACTTTTCATCCTAGGGTAGTGGCATACTTTAGGGATGCTAATGAACCCGATGCTGCTGTGTATACTTCAAGGCTGATATATTAACTAAGACTGCAGCGAAGGTGTTCTAGAATTGTTTGAAATACTCGCGGTTTGATTGAAATTATTGTCAGTATTTTATTAAATAAAACAGTTTTGTTTATAGTAGTGAATGGTAAATCGATTCAGATTCTAATCGAGAATCGATTCTGAGGGCTCGAAAACGATTCTTTTGGAATCGATTACATGTATCCAACTTTATACTGGAATCGATTATCGATGCTTGGGAATCGAAATTTAATTTAATGAAAAACATCCAAAAAGTATG
Organism: Polietes domitor; assembly: GCA_947397865.1. Classification (NCBI taxonomy): domain Eukaryota; kingdom Metazoa; phylum Arthropoda; class Insecta; order Diptera; family Muscidae; genus Polietes; species Polietes domitor. The sequence continues at coordinate 137,163,612 of OX377622.1, read as the reverse complement.
TACTAACTTTGTACGTACTTTTGGTGGTAACAAGTTGTGAAATTTAAAAGCTGCAATTTTATTAATTAAACAAAAGGAAATGACACTAAGTGTGGAATTGATATAAAAAATTGACAGTGGTATAAAGGTTAGGAGCTTAATACTGGGGTTTTCGTAACTCCAAACAGTCCAAGCATTTGTAAAAAATTAATTATTGCGTAAATATAAATCCCATCGCTTGTAATGGAAATATCGGATAAAGTAGTAGACGATAATGATTTAACACATTATACAAAATATGCGCAAATAAAACTGCCGATGGAAAAGTATTTTTAAGTGCTTATGGAAATATTATTTATACAGAATTGATCCATGTAGAAAGTTTTATTCAATAAGAATCGGATTCAAAAATAGTTGATCGGGAATCGAGAATCGATTCTTGTCCTCGATTACCATTCACTAGTTTATAGCATACTTTTAGTACGATATGCCAACGTGGAATATAATTTCATTAAGCACAATCATTCCTGGTTACCATAACAAACATGTAAATATTTTTAAGGCCTTAGAATTTGGGATTCTTAAAAAGTGAAAATAGCTTTTATAATAATTTCCTAGCAGTGATTTTTCTTTATGATTTTAAGAAAATTTTAGTATTTGACTTTTGGGCCAACTGCTGTGGCATACATTAGGGGTGCTAAGAAAATTATACTGCTGTGCATACTTCCAGGATGATATATTAACCGACTGCAACGATTGTGTTCTAAAATTTGTTATAATTCTCCCTTTCTAATTGTATATATTTGTATTTTCAATTCAATTTTATTTTGTAGCATACTTTTAATATAAAATATCAACATGAAATATATTTTCAATAACAACAATCTATCCAATCAATCTATCTATATTAATTTATTGCCATAACGAACATGTATGTATTCAGGTTTAATTTTAGTGATTGATATCAATTTTTTAAAACTTCCCCTTGTTAACTAAATTTCCTCTTTATAAAAAAAACTAAACCTAAATGCTTTGCTTTACAAGCTCATTTAAGGCATGCTTTTTTGTTCACATTCTAGCAATTATTTGTTCTTTGTTTTAATTTTTATATTTTCCACAAGCAAAGACCCATAACATCAACAGGACATTTTCTGGTCTACACACTATTAAAAAAACAACGCTAATTAAATTTTATGATTCAACGTTTTCAAAGGCACCATGTTAAATTATATTAGTTGAATTTAGAAAAAAAAAAAATAATAGCCGTTTGTTGACGCTGTTTTATGGCAGCACGTTTTACCGGTGACCTTGACTCTGTCAGTAGTGTGTTTGTTTTTTTTTAGTATGTCCTCATAACGAAATATTTTGGTGAATTTTCAGCACGGAAATATAATTCACACACAATCACAGAAAGAAACAATATAATTAGGCCGGGTTGAGTGTACGTACATACATAGTTTATTTTCTTTTCTTTTATTTTCATTTAATTGGCTTTGGGTTTTTAGCAAAAATTGCACTTAATTGGAGTTGTTTGCCTTAGGGTGCGGCAATTTCGTTACAATATTTTGGTTGAGCCTTGAATTAAATTAAAGTCCTTTAAAATTCAATCATGGTACCACATGTGCTTTGAATACGATTCCTCGAACTTGCGATACACTGACGGTCTCCATGAATGCAATTTTGTGATGTTTCTGGGAAATTTCTCAACGGGGTTGCCTCTGCATATTTCAGCACATAGTTGGAATATTCCAAAAATTGTCTGCTCTTCTCCCGGCACTGTCACTGTGGTTAGATGAATGCATTTTCCAGTTTTGATGTTTTCGCTGTTGATGACTTTGGGTTTGTGTTTTGCCTTTGAAAGTTTCCCGGAAAATCAAAATATTCTTCTTCTTGCTATCAATATCACAATATTTTCCTTTTTATGTTTTTCCCTTGATTACCGTGAAAATGATAAAGAAAAGAAAGCTTCTCTCACTCAGTCTCCCCTTAAATTAGTTTCCATATCAAAAACAAAAACTTTTAAAAGCATTTGTATGTCTTCTAATTTTAGATTGATTGTTTTGACTAATTATTCCGGAGGTATTAGGAACGCGAGAGAGTGCGGCGGGCGGGGTAACGTGACGTTTACTTGTCAAACTTTTCGAAATTAATTCGTTCAGGATACGCATATACGTACACATAGATAAATACTTCTTTGGAAATTTGTTTTGGGATAAACACAAATGGGAGTAGGGAGTGGTTTCAGAGAGCGGGTGTTTTATTATCTGTATAATGTTACATGAGGGTGTTTACTTTTGAATCAAGTGTAGAGATTTATTTCCGAAAATTTTGTTTAATTTAAAACAATATAATTTTCTTTAAAATTAATCATGGTTTTTAATCATAGATCCCAAAGTAAGATTGTGCAGATTTCAAGAATGCAATAGATTTCAAGAATCCAAAAATAAATAATATTATATTATACACTCGAAGAAAATGTTTATAGCTTTACTTTTATCGTTATTACAAAAATTCAGAAATTCAGGCAGAAATTAAGCACTCATATGTAATTACGGTCTATTTAATTGACTAAATAAACATCCCTAATATATTTAAATGCCGTTTGTTACAGTTGAATAAATGATTTCATAATTTTTCTAGTAAAAATCATTCAGAATATCATAGCATATACAACAAAGCGCAGAATACCAAATTGTGGTGCATATCTCCAGGCGTTTTCCAAAAAACTACGGTTAAATAGATCTAAATAATGCATCACAGCTTCTTTTTGGAGATTTTAAATTATTCGCAAATGGAAAAATGTAATATATTTAATTATTGTAGGTTAAACATGGAAATCAAAAGTGAAATGTGATATTTATGATCACATAAATTGAGCAGCAGGTTTCAAACTATAGCAAACTTATCTTTACATAATTGAATGTTTTGAAATCTATGAAAAAATAATATAAAGGGTGATTTTTTAAAAGCTGTAGGAATGTTTTTCAAAAAAAACCAGTAAGGAAAGGCTAAAGTCGGGCGGGGCCGACTATATGATACACTCCACTTTCTATCAGAATACAATTCAATTCGGAAAAAAGTGAAAACGGGAAGAATTTTTGTATGTTTCCTAATCATAGGCTAATATGTCCTCGTTCAATTTGTCAAATCGAAAAGAATATTTGTATCACGGCTATATCCAAACATGGAATGAAGTGACCCATTTCACAATAGGTTCTTCCAGTTCTCAATTGCGTGCTCTGTTAAGAAAGTTCAGAAAGAAAGAAATTGTGTTCAGCGACGAAGCTCATTTTTGGCTCAATGGGTACGTAAATAGGCAGAATTGTCGATTTTGGAGTGAATATCAGCCAGAAGCATTTCAAGAGCTACCAATGCATCCAGAAAAAGTCACAGTTTGGTGCGGTTTATGGGCTGGTGGCATCATTGGACCGTACTTCTTCAAAGATGATGCGAATCGTAACGTAACTGTGAATGGTGAGCGCTACCGTGAGATGATATCCAACTTTTTTTTGCCCAAAATGGAAGAACTGAACTTGGTTGACATGTGGTTTCAACAAGATGGCGCTACATGCCACACAGCTCGCGATTCTATGGCCATTTTGAGGGAAAACTTCGGAGAACAATTCATCTCAAGAAATGGACCGGTAAGTTGGCCACCAAGATCATGCGATTTGACGCCTTTAGACTATTTTTTGTGGGGCTACGTCAAGTCTAAAGTCTACAGAAATAAGCCAGCAACTATTCCAGCTTTGGAAGACAACATTTCCGAAGAAATTCGGGCTATTCCGGCCGAAATGCTCGAAAAAGTTGCCCAAAATTGGACTTTCCGAATGGACCACCTAAGACGCAGCCGCGGTCAACATTTAAATGAAATTATCTTCAAAAAGTAAATGTCATGGACCAATCTAACGTTTCAAATAAAGAACCGATGAGATTTTGCAAATTTTATGCGTTTTTTTTTTTAAAAAAGTTATCAAGCTCTTAAAAAATCACCCTTTAGTTGAAATGTAAGATGTTTTGCCAAGTTTGAGGAAAATCTGTTTTAATATGTGGTATCTAGCGTGAAAAGAGTCAAATCGGGAGTGAAATTCGTATGGGGGCTATATCCAAATCTGAACCGATTTTCTTCAAATTAAATAGCGTTCGTCCTTATCCCGAAAAACTTTGTTGTGCAAAGTTTCATTTGGTTCTGGCTACAATTGCGACCTGTACTTTGATTACAAGAATAGATGGACAGACGGACGGACGGACGGACATCGTTAAATCGATTCAAAAAGTGATTTTAAGTCGATCTGTATAATTAACAATGGGTCTATCTCGCTTCCTTTTGGGTGTTACAAACAAATGCACAAAGACATAATACTCTTGTGGAGTGTATAAAAAAACACATAAAATTCAGAGAAATTCATGAAATCTTTATTTGAATCGATAGTACGGTCCATATAATTTAATGTTTGAAGATTATTTCATGCAAATGTTGACCTTGACTGCGCCTCAAATGGTCCATCCGCTTAGTCCAAATTTGGCATACTCTTTCCAACATTTCGGCCGGTATCTCACGAATAAATGCTTCAATGTTGTCTTCCAATGCGTCAATTGAAGCGGGCTTGTCTGTATAGACATGAACTTTAACATAGCCTCACAAAAAATAGACTAAAGCCGTTAAATCGCACGATCTAGGGTGCCAATTGGAGGTCCCGAACGTGAAATAAAACACGAAACGTGCGTCAGCTGTTTAAACCAGTGTTGCCAAAAAGATGATAGCTACAAAATCACCGCTTATTTAGAAGGGAACATTGGTTAGGCTAGAGTAACTTTTTGCTGTTTTGAATGTAAATAGGCAATAAAAGGATAGTTTTCCAGTGAAGAACAAAAATAAAGTGAACAACAATTATTTTAAATACAATTTTTTAGAGTTAATAGATATATGTTGAAGCGAATGCTTACATAACTACAAATAATTACTCTACCCAGAAAAATAGTATTCAATATCTAAAAAAAATAATTCCGCTGATTTTTTTCACTGTTTTAATAAAGACAACATATGCTCTGTTTATTTTGCTGGGTTGACAAAAATGTTTTTTTGCTAAACTTCCCCCTAATCTCTTTAAATCCAATTTATTGTAATTGAATACAGGATTGTAAATTTTTTTGCCATAGTATAAATTCATCAGCAAAATCACAGCATATACTACAAAACACACAAGCGCAAATTGTATTGCATATCCCCGGGCGTTTAGGATAGCATTTGTCATAAAACTACACTTTTCAGAGCGAAAAACGAGTTTTATTTGTTTAACAAATCTAGACAGTGGATAGTAAATTCAAAGCAGGCTTTTTGGAATTATTCAAAAAGTATACTGAAGTGGAAAATAGTAAATGTCACAAAGTTAATTTTCGGTGGTAACGCAGGGAAATTTAAAACGTAATGTAATCTTTATAATTACACATATTGAACATCATGTTTCAAACTATAGCCAACTTCTCTTGTCAATTGTCCTTTTTTTATTTCTTGCATCGATAAATAAGCTAACATGAAATTCAAAATTTGTATGTGATTGTTTTAAATAAGCTGCCGTTTGGTAGAAAACTATAAGAAACTATAAAACATTTTCCATACAAAATTTATGAGATTTATGTTTATTAGTGCGTAATATAATAATAAGAAAATTACGAAAAATTATGTATTTAGAAGGGAACTCTGTTTAGGGTGGGGTAACTTGTTTTCAAACATATATGATTCTCACAAACGAAACGGGAAGCACAACTCACTTGCCGAATATCCGTTTTTAAAAGATCGCACCAAGTAATTAACTTAAAGTGACCGGGTATGTTGTTGAAAAGTCGCTGCGAAGCTACCTGTGGAAACCTTTGACAGGGTAGAAATCATGATAGTGGTTGTCTGCAGCTAAGTAATAAATACCTTTTTTAAACAAATTTGATGCAAAATGGTCTTGTGCCAGGACAATATCCCAGTTCAAATAAAATATTTTTCATATTTTAATTTTATTTTACATGTTTGGTCATCAGCCCACCAATTCAGAATAAGTTTGTGGGTTACCATTTATTATTGGGGGATTTTTAAAATGACTAAAATGATTTTGGAAGAGAGTTGCTAAACTGCGTGGGAATACTTTTTGGAGTACACTTTTGTAGAACTCTCAAATCAATAAAATGATTATACCACTTAACTTAACTTTTTTAGAATATCGCTTAAAATTCCCAATATTATCACAGAATTATTAATTTCTTAAAAATAATATAAAATTATAATATATGAAAGTTTTTTAATTCAGCCAGACTAATAAAAAATTGTAGGTTTTCATTTTTTTCCTTTAAGCAATTTAAATGACAAATTTCTAGAGTATAGGCAAATTCTGGTCACTCAAAGAGCCAAATATTTGTATTGCCAGATTTATGTAGATATTTTCCAGCAAGCTTATGAAAATACACAGTGAACACAATAAATAACTTCAGTGTTCACGAGTCTCAAGCAATCAGCTTTTGTTGAACGTCTTAGTGTATGAGTTTTGTAAAAACTCTAATAAATATCAATTATACTCTACCGAAAATTCTATTTTTTGTCATTTTTGTCATAATTGTATCCAATTTACAAAATGAAAATGATATTTACCTATTTGAAATTGACTAACTACTACTGAATACGGGGTATTCCATTTTATGTGAGAAAATTCAATTTACATTGAAATTTAATATTTCAAGTTGATACATAAAAACCAATTCGTAAAACCTTACATAATATGCATAAAGAAATATAGTATTACCTTAATATAGAAAGGACCTATCCCAAAATTTCCTGGAAATCAAGATGTTTTTATTGTTCTTACAGGAACAGGAAGCTTGATTTCACAAAAATTAGAAGTAGAGGCCTTTCTATATTACGATAACAATCTTTATTATTTTAACACTTTTGCCAATCTTTTGAATTTTATTATTAACACATAACACAATATAATAGAATATAACAGTTCGTTAGTATCATTTTCATTAGATAATACTTTCGGGTTTCATAATAAAGGGTGATTTTTCAAGAGCTTGATAACTTTTTTTAAAAAAAAAACGCATAAAATTTGCAAAATCTCATCGGTTCTTTATTTGAAACGTTAGATTGGTCCATGACATTTACTTTTTGAAGATAATTTCATTTAAATGTTGACCGCGGCTGCGTCTTAGGTGGTCCATCCGCTTAGTCCAATTTTGGCATTTCCACGTTTTTGAGTAACAGAGACCCAATTGGTGCGAACGGCGACGAATCGAAAATTGGTGGTCATCATTAACACTGGCCGATACAGCTGCGATATTTTCTTCAGTTCGCACTCTACGTAAGCGTGTTGGTGGTTTAATGTCCAACACTGTAAATTTGGTGCGAAATTTAGTCACAATAGCCCGAATAGCCGCTTCAGTGGGTCGATTAAACTGACCATAAAATGGAAGCGCGCAATGAACTTTCTTAACAGAGCACGCATTTTGATAATAAAATTCAATAATTTGCAAGCGTTGTTCGTTTGTAAGACGATTCATGATGAAATGTCAAAGCATACTGAGCATCTTTCTCTTTGACACCATGTCTGAAATCCTACGTGATCTGTCAAATACTAATGCATGAAAATCCTAACCTCAAAAAAATCACTCTTTACATAAAATATCAAATTTTATTCTACAGCTGAAATTTATGAAAATCACAATATTAATATGGGAATACGTAGCATACTTTTCTGAGGATATTGTATTTTTATAGGTGGAGGAATACCTATGTTGAAATAGCGATCCATATTCCTTTAGCACTTTCGCTTAACTGTTGGATTCTATTATAAAAACAGAAATGGAAAACTTAGAAAAATCATATATTTTTAAGAAAACACGAGATTCAGAATATGAAAAATGACAATAATAAACTATGAAAATTTGGCATACTTTTGGGAGAACATTGGATTTTTACAGGTGTAGGCCTCTTTGTATTAAGAAAGCGATCATTAAACATTATTATAAAAACATAAATTAGGAAAATATAATCAAATGAAGGCAACTTCGTGTCATCAGTTTTTCAAGAAAACGAACTTCACAATACGTAAAATATCAGCTGGAATTCTACTCTTTGTCTGAAAATCACAATAATAATTTATGAAAATGTGGCATACTTTTGGGAGAATAGTGATTTTTTTCCTCCATATTAAGTTTCAGAATACATGATAAATCAACAGATATTTTATGACTTTTTCTTGGGATTTTTTGGATTTCTTTTTAACAAATAAGTTGATTTAATTTATTTTATTATCGTACGAAATTCATCAATAAATAACTAACTTTAAAGTTCGATCAAATTTTTTAAATAAATTTTATTATCTTGTTGAAATGTAGCATACTTTTTGGGAGTTACAGATGAAATGAATACATCTTTGCCTATATAAAGTCTATCAATAATCAAAAACCGTAGAAGTTTTATAATATTTTTCAAGTTAAGGATATTGTTTTTTTTAATGTATCATACTTTATGGGAGAACATTTGCAGAAGAAGTTGTTACGAATGCATCAGATTTATCTTTAGCATTTGAGCGCCCCGGTAGTCGAGTTCGTGGCGTGCTGGGCTATCAGCGGGGGGGGGGGGGTTGATTCCCACCAGAGGCTCTGGTCTGTCGCTGCAATAACTAGTTACAATGGTCGTAGCCACCCCGGCTAAATCCCTGGACCCAAAATGAGAATAAATATTTTGTATTGTAATTCATAATAAATATCTTTAGCATTTAAATCCATCAATAATTAATAGACTTTCAAGTTTTATAAAATTATTCATATAAATCTATCAATAAGAAATAAATTTTGAAGTTTTATATATTTTTTAATTTAAGATTATTATTTTGAGAAAATGTAGCATACTTTTTGGGAAGGATATTTGTAATTCCTTTAAGAAAATTATTGATTTAAGTTGTTACGAATACTTGAAATTAATTGTTACTTTCAAAATGCATTAATAATTAAATAAATAACCAAATTTGAAGCTTTATAATAATTTGCAAATTTATGTGATTATTTTGTCAAAATGTTGCATATTTTTTGGGGAAGACATTTTAACATGAGATTAATTGTTACCATATAAATCCATCAATAATTAACTAAATTTGAAGTTTTATAATATTTTTCAAATTCAGGTGATTTTTTTCGAAATGTTGCTTACTTTATGGGAGACCATATTATTTTTTAAATGTAACATACTTTTTGGGAGTATAGTTTTTTGGGAAGACATTTTAATTCCTTTACGAAATTCTTTGACTTAACATATTACGAATACCTGAGATTAATTGATACCATCAAAATCCATCAACAATTAAACAAATAACCTAATTTGATGTTATAACATTTTTACTTTGTCAAAATGTAGCATACTTTTGTGGGAGACTGTAATCATATTTTAAAACAGAATTATTCCAAAATCCATCAGTAACTAAATAAATGACCAAATTTGAAATTTTCTAATATTTTTCAAATTAAGACAATTATTTTGTTAAAATGTAGCATACTTTTTGGGAGAACATAACCATATTTTGAAATAAATATGTTTACATATTTTTATATCTTCTGTCTTTAAATGTTTGGCCATATGGTTGACTACGTTTATTTTTAACCAACTTTTTTATAGTTTTCTTGGTCATGTGTTTTTTCTTTACAATTCTACAACATACCACTGGGAGTACACAGATAATGAAGCATACTCTTAGGAGGACATCACTAAATTATTTACAAAACCTGTAGGGTGCGTTCACTTGTATGTCACTGTGCCGAAACAACATTTAAACTGTTATCAGCACTTTTGTATACCATTTAAATTATTGATTAAAACTTGCGTATGGTCACAAGTCCCCACAAAAAAATGGGTTGTCTGTAGATATCATTTACAAACAAACGGCAACAAACATTAGGACATGTCAGTAGGGCCATCAGGGAACGTTTTTTAATTTCCGTTTTGTATATTTATTTGCACACTCACACCAATGTAGTACACTTTTCGTATACTGTTGAGAGAAAATGTAACAATATATATTTTTAGGAACAGACTTTTTTCTTAGAAAAATTTAATTCACATTTAAAAATTTTATAAAAAAATATATTGAAGCATAACTTTAGGAATGACAAATTTGAAGGTGAAGCTATCTTCGATGTCCTTTTTTGAAAGGTTTAAAACTGCATAAAGTTTCAACAACAAAACCTTATCATTTATCACTTGTTGGCATTTCTTCTTTCTCACAAATATCACACTTTATTTTCTTAATTTTTAGATTTTTTTGGAAATTGCATTTGAATATGTGGCCAACTTTTAATTATTTTTTTCTTTCGATTATTTCCTAGGTATTGTTATTCGTTATCAAAAACTTTTTTATTTTATTTTAACTATTCCACCATGTTGCAATCAATACTTTGCTTTGGTCTCCGTGTAATTAACAATTTAATTCCTCTTCCTTGTGTGTTTGTAGTGTGTTGGATTTGGTAATTAACTCAATTAGTTTCACATTTACTTTTTGCCCCTTTTCAAATGGCCATTAAAACTTTTTCTCTTTAACTATACCATTTAATTTCACATTATCATTAACATGATTTACTTTATTTATTTTTTTCTAACTTAACACCACAAACGTTTTCTAGTTGGCTGAGTGGTTGCTTGCTTTAATGGAGTTTGTTTTTTCTGGCGCTATTCGTCCGAAAATCCACGTCCGTTACTATGAAACACCGGTTGAAAACTGAACTCTGAATGTATTTGTAGCCGTAAAGCGATGTACGACGAACGAACACATCCTGGTCCGTGGAAAAGGCAACACGTCGAAATGTGTATCAACAACGCAAACACAAACTGGTCGAATAAACAGCTGTTTCGATTGGGGTAAGTGTTATACTCTTACGAATTTTGCCTCGCATAGTAATGTTATTGTTGTTATGCGTATAACAGATTAGGGAAGGACTTCGGAGCGTATGTGTACACTGAGACTTTTATGAATGATACAAACACTTGTTGCCACCACAAGGTGCCTGGGGAAAATGTTGTAATTATTTGTGTCACGTATAACAGTTTACTGTGCTGGGGAAATATATATTGGGGTAAATTGTTATACATTTGTGGGCATTTATACAGGGCTGCATGAAAGGGGAGAACATGAATGAACTCGTATGAAGTGTTACTACTTCGTAATTATTCCAATTCATAAAAAATAAATAACCAGCACTGCATTAGACTGACCTATTTTTAAGGTTTAAGTAAAACTTTAAGACGATTAAATTTTTCTTCAAAAATATATGGATATGGAAAATACTGATAACCATAATAATGTGCAAAATGTAGTTGAAGACTTAAACTTTCAAAACGCCGATACATGATATTTGGGGAAAAAGATGGATTTTGTTCAAGGATATAAAGCCACAAAAAAGTTCTTTCAGAAACGCTATTGTAAATGCAAAAAAAAAACATGGGTATGAATAATTATCCCATCGTGTGTGCCCTTGGTTGGTGATCTTTGTACAGCGAAGACTTCGTTAAGAATAGTATAAATTTGACAGAGGTTTTCCTGTTAAAATGATCTCGATATCGCGTGAAATTTTTTCACTTTTTTACAAATGCATGTAAATAATGTAATTGAAATATCGAACTGAGACCCTATAAAGTATATATATTCTTGATCGTCATAAAATTCTAAGACGATCTAGCCATGTCCATTTGTCCGTCTGTTGAAAGCACGCTAGCATCTAAACGAAAGGAGCTAATACGTTCAAATTTTCCATATAAGACGCAGTCGTAGATCGGTTTGGATTGAAACGGGGCGAAATCGGCCTAAAGGGAAAAACTTTTCCCTCAAAAGGACTAAAAGTACCCAAAATAATCCCTAATATTTTAGCGCATTTAAGCATGTTTTTCTAATATCTCTTTATATATTTGCTTCATATTTGGTATGCGCATTCCCACCATAAAATGATTCTTAATTGTAGGGTGTGAAATGGGACATAATATAAAAGTATTTTTTTCTAAATTCGTACTTTTAAGCGGTCAAATGGGAATAGAGGGTTAAAAATTGTACCAACCAAACGGCTGTACATAGAATAACGAAATTCGGTGTATACATTCCTCTGAATGCATAGACACGTAAAATACACGGATTTTAAAAATTCGTACTTTTTGGGGTTAAAATGAAAAAAGGGGATTAAAATAGTACCAATCAACTGACCGCAGCTAGAGTCATGAAATTCGGAGTATACATTCCTCTGACTGTGTAGACTCGGAAAATAAACAGATTTTTCGAAATTCGTACTTTTTGGGGTCAAAATGGAAAAAGGGGATAAAAATAGTACCAACCAAATGACCGTAGCTAGACTCATGAAATTCGGAATATACATTCCTTTGACTATGTAGTCATGAAAAATAAAAGGTTTTTTTCCAAATTCGTACTTTCAAGTGATACAATGGGAACGGAGAGATAAAAATGGTATCAACCAAACGGCTACACCTAGAATAATGGAATTCGGTGTATACATTCCTCTAATTGCGTAGACACTTAAAATAAACGGGTTTTTCGAAATTCGTATTTTTTGGAGATAAAATGGAAAAAAGGGGATACAAATATTACCAACCAAATGACCGCAGCTGGAAACATGCAATTCGGAATATACATTCCTCTGACTGCATAGACACGGAAAATTAACGGATTTTTCGAAATTCGTACTTTTTCTTTTGCGGCAAATATTGGTTGAATCATGAAGTTAGGTTATTTTGCATTTTGTACGCCTGATAATGGATTTTCAAAATTTGTACTTTTGGAATTAAAATAGAATGGAAATACAACCAACTGTAGCACCCACTTTCTACCAATATTTACGGCATTTACCCTTTTTGAAATTGTAAATATAGGAATATTTATTTTTGAATTGACATATTGGTTGCCTTTTAAGCGTGGTAGGGAATAATTAAAAAATATTATATTTATTTATAAAATTACTTTTTCAATATTTGTATTTGTTTTGGTTTGGCTGTATTAAAAAAATACTTTCCTGTAATATTACTTCAATTCTACGAAAATCGACAGCCTCTTTTGAATGCATCTATGGTGGAGGGTATATAAAGTTCGGCCCTACCGAACTTAACGCTGTTTTTACTTGTTATTTTTATTTTATTGCGAAAATATTTTTTGGTTAAATGTATTTTTATAAATCCATAAGAAAATACCTTTCAAAAGCATCTTCACGCGTCAAAATATCTTAACTGTGTCAGAAGTTATGGAGTTTAGAAAACATTTTACTTTTAAGCTAAGAAATTGTTCCAAAAACCAATATTTTTTTTTTTGGATCCGATTCGTGAGAATCTCACATATTAGGATTTTTATATTTGCGTACGATTATTATTATGAATTAATAATATTGTACAAAATGTATAAATTTTAACAAACAAACTTATAATAAAAAAATTCGTTACACAAACCGTAAAAAAATATTTAAAAAATTACCATGATTTTCTTTTGATGAGGACGTAAATGTTCCAAGTCACTTATCAGACAGGAAAATCAATTGCTAGTCAGAAATGGAACGAAATCTTTCTACAAAAAATGTATTATATACAAGATACAGCTTTTCATTTTCTTGTCAACGGCTTAAATATAATTGTGAAAATGTCATATATTATTATATTATAATTGTTTTTTATGCTTATAATTTTGAAATATTTTTTGCCGACTAGTTGTAAGAGTTTTGCAAAGTTTCAAAAATTATTTCTTTAAATTTTTTTTTGGTAAAATAATTCCGTTTATAATGGATTTACTCGTTACACTGTTAAAGTACTATTTGAAAAAAGTGAATAAGCTAAAATTGTCATATTTTCAGAGGTCATTATTTCTTACTTGCCAGATATGGATTTATCCTACGAATACTAGTATTGGGAACCAAACTTACCTGAAAAAAAAAGAAAATTCATTATTAAATTTATCATTAGTAGGAATTGCTAAAATAGAAAAAAATATAAGCATTTTTTCAGGCTTCAAAATCTCCCAGAGAGAAGTTCAAGAGAGATGGGAAAACTAAGAATTATATTAGCTCAAGTATTAAGACAAACTTAGTAGCTAACCCGAATACACACCGAATATATACACCGAATTTCATGATATCAACTTCAGCGGTTTGGAAGGTCCCATTTTTATCCCTCTTTTTCAATTATATCCCTTAAAAGTACGAATTTCGATAAATCCCTCTATTTTTCGTGTCTACGCAATTAGAGGGATGTCGTATCATTGTACCAATTTTATCCATTTTTGTCCCATTTCGCCCGCTAAAACATTTATTTTCTTTGTGGTGCTTCCAAGCTACAAGAGGAATGTCCGCAACAAATTTCAAATGTATGAAAATCAGAAATTTAATTAATAAGCAAAGGCTACCAATATTTTATACTATGTATATATATAATGGAAATAATACTTCAATTCATACCCTAAATATTGGGGGATAGAGAGTGTATTTTCAGCTGCAGTCCTTTGGTTGGTTGTATTTCCATCTATTTCAAATTCAAAAGTATACATTTTGAAAATACCTTATCTCTCACGTACGCAGTATAAGACAACTTCATTATTCCACCATTTTTTGTCGTAAAAGCAACAAAATAAAGTACGAATTTGGAAAAAAATATTATTTTACGTGGCTATGCACTCAGAGGAATGTATATACCCAATTCCATGATACTATCTGCGGCCATTTTGTTGGTACCATTTTTATCCCATTTTTCGCATTTTACTCCTTAAAAGTACGACTTTCGAAAATTTCACCATTCACTTCCAAAATCACTCTATGGTGCCCATTTTATGCTATAAAGGCAATGCGAATTGCAAATATCAAGTGAAAACAAGCTAATATGTTCAAAAAACATGCTGAAATACTCTAAATATTAGGGGTATTTTCAGACCTTGTGAGGGAAAAATTTTTCCCTCTGGGCCGATGTCGCCCACTTTCAATCCCAACTGATCTGCAACCATAAGACACATTTAGGGAAAATTTGAACCTCCTAGCTCATTTCGTTCGGAAGCTAGCCAGCTTTCAACAGTCAAACGGACATGGCTATATCGTCTTAGAATTTTACCACAACCCAGAATATATATACTTTATGGGACCTCCGATGAATATTTTAAGATTTTACAAACGGAATGACAAAGTGAATATACCCCCATCCTGGAGGTGGAGGGTATAATAAGTATGTGCTCTTGGCTTTTTACTAATTTATTTTTGGATGTTGTTGACCACAATATGTCAACGGAATTTTACGCATTATATATTCTAGTCAAAACAAACATCACATCATCATCAATATGTTGAATTTCGAAGAATTACACTGGTATAGCCGGTAGCGTTGCAAGTATATATATTTTTTCTATTTACATTTACAGTATTTCAACACGTGTCGTGATAGTGTCATTAAATTGTTTTTATATTTTAATGCATTATCACTTTCTTCACTTGAAGGATATTGAGGGGGTACAATCCTTTGAACCCGTAAAATGATATTTTTACTAACCTTTTTGATTTCTTTGTTTCACATGGACTTATTAAATATTCGTAGTCACTAGACCATTTTAAGCAGAACAAAAAAACAAATGCCCATACATAGGGCGGCTTAATAGTCAATGCCAAGTTCATAAGTTCAACCCATCACAAGTTGCCACAAAAATATCTGTTTATCTCATTTATATACATTAGGTGTACCACAGAGGCAGGATACTTTTGTAATATATTTACCCCCGTCGTTCCAATGTGGAGCATAGGGCCATAAGAAACTTTTGTAAGCAACTAGAATATTCATTCAATAAAATTACACTTTGTTGCCCTTCTTGCAGACTTTAGTCATTTGAATACATTTATAGTTTATTTACCTTTGTGGACTGCGACCCCACCCCACATAAAAACAGTATTGCCATAGTATGCTAATTTCTAAAGCCAACTCATCGTAGTGTCTAATTTTTGTTTCTTTTTTTCTAAATTAATGATAACATTTTTTGTCACACCTCAACTGAAGTCTATATTATTAATCAGCCAGGTATGTTTACAATCTTTGTTCATTTGTCATATTTGTTGCTATTCTTACAAGTGTGCATGTCAAATTCGCTAAAGAAAACTTTAAAGCACCATCCACCATAAAAAGCATGACTTGTTTATTATGCACCGACTGCATATGTGGTGGGTGGTGTGCTTGTAACGAGAGCGACATACACGTGTGTTTTTAATCCTTTGATATGCAAATAACCATTTTGGAAAAGGGGGAGGGGGAGAATCCCAAATAGAATCAGTTGTTTTTTAAGGCTACACAATCCAAAATTGTTTAAAATTTATTACATTTACAGAGCAAGCGATATATTGCTCTTTTGTGGTTAAGCTTTTGAAGGATCTAAAGATAATACCATATGAAAAAGTACAGATTGACTTAAAAACAATATCCTAGCTAGCCAATAATATATGTTTCAATTTTTTTCATGGTAGCTTAAAATTTGTGTTTGAATTATTTTTTTGGAGCTCCAATGTTGTGTCCTTCTAATTCACATCCAGCCCCAAGGCCATTGCATTCAACCGTAATCAAACTGGGATTATGGCTGATCTCTCAATATGACCACATTGACTGTGGCTCTATGAATGTGTGTGTGAGTGTTGAATAAATTAAATGCCATTTAAAATACATTAATTGTGTCGAGTTTAAGAGTCAACAACAAGGGCGATATTGTGGGCAGAGAATACAAAAAGCACAACAACCAAAGGGTGTTTTTTGAGACGGAGAGAAATCTAAATGGAAATATTGAGTTCAATTTAAAACTGAATATTATCTTTATTAGAGAGATAAGCCATTGGTGGTTGACTATAATTTGCCATACATTTAACTAGAACAGTGCAAAAAAATTGAAAAAATATTTTTTGCAGACACGAAAAAGTCCATATAAAGAAAAAAGTGTGCAAAAATATAATAAAATACAAAATATAATAAAAATATTTATTTTTTAATAGCAAACATTCTAAAGAAGTGAACTGGGTCTAGATGTAAAAGTTCCATGGATAAATGTAACAGTTATGAAAATTCAAACGAATTTTTAAAAAATCATGATTTTTTTAATTTTTGATGAAATAGCGCTAAAACTCCCTGAGTTAAGACTTTTTTATTAAATCATTCCAAATATCCACATAATAAAAATGTGTATTGTCAATCAATATAGCCTCTCCGCAGTATGTTTTAAAGTGGGTTTTTAGGAATACCTAATTAACTTCAAATTGAACTAGCATATCGTAGAACCTCACATCCCTAAAGTATGCTTTATTTTTTTCCCAAAATCCAGAATATGAACTGTAATTTTGCTTTATATATTGCCGAGAAGATTTTACCATTTCTGTAATAAAATCGATGTTGGTAGTTATAATCAGAATTTTCTTTTTACTACGATTAATTAGATCCCAGTGTATAAATATTTGTAAATATCAAGAAAGGAAAATAAAGTTAACATTTATTTTGATTCTCATACTTCTACAAGAAGGGCACATTTATCCATATATTTTCTGCACACAGGCATTGTTGCCTTCGTTAAAATGCCTTTCTATAAAATAGAAATACAAGTAAAAATAAAAATAAAAATAGAAATAAAAATAAAAATAAAAATAAAAATAAAAATAAAAATAAAAATAAAAATAAAAATAAAAATAAAAATAAAAATAAAAATAAAAATAAAAATAAAAATAAAAATAAAAATAAAAATAAAAATAAAAATAAAAATAAAAATAAAAATAAAAATAAAAATAAAAATAAAAATAAAAATAAAAATAAAAATAAAAATAAAAATAAAAATAAAAATAAAAATAAAAATAAAAATAAAAATAAAAATAAAAATAAAAATAAAAATAAAAATAAAAATAAAAATAAAAATAAAAATAAAAATAAAAATAAAAATAAAAATAAAAATAAAAATAAAAATAAAAATAAAAATAAAAATAAAAATAAAAATAAAAATAAAAATAAAAATAAAAATAAAAATAAAAATAAAAATAAAAATAAAAATAAAAATAAAAATAAAAATAAAAATAAAAATAAAAATAAAAATAAAAATAAAAATAAAAATAAAAATAAAAATAAAAATAAAAATAAAAATAAAAATAAAAATAAAAATAAAAATAAAAATAAAAATAAAAATAAAAATAAAAATAAAAATAAAAATAAAAATAAAAATAAAAATAAAAATAAAAATAAAAATAAAAATAAAAATAAAAATAAAAATAAAAATAAAAATAAAAATAAAAATAAAAATAAAAATAAAAATAAAAATAAAAATAAAAATAAAAATAAAAATAAAAATAAAAATAAAAATAAAAATAAAAATAAAAATAAAAATAAAAATAAAAATAAAAATAAAAATAAAAATAAAAATAAAAATAAAAATAAAAATAAAAATAAAAATAAAAATAAAAATAAAAATAAAAATAAAAATAAAAATAAAAATAAAAATAAAAATAAAAATAAAAATAAAAATAAAAATAAAAATAAAAATAAAAATAAAAATAAAAATAAAAATAAAAATAAAAATAAAAATAAAAATAAAAATAAAAATAAAAATAAAAATAAAAATAAAAATAAAAATAAAAATAAAAATAAAAATAAAAATAAAAATAAAAATAAAAATAAAAATAAAAATAAAAATAAAAATAAAAATAAAAATAAAAATAAAAATAAAAATAAAAATAAAAATAAAAATAAAAATAAAAATAAAAATAAAAATAAAAATAAAAATAAAAATAAAAATAAAAATAAAAATAAAAATAAAAATAAAAATAAAAATAAAAATAAAAATAAAAATAAAAATAAAAATAAAAATAAAAATAAAAATAAAAATAAAAATAAAAATAAAAATAAAAATAAAAATAAAAATAAAAATAAAAATAAAAATAAAAATAAAAATAAAAATAAAAATAAAAATAAAAATAAAAATAAAAATAAAAATAAAAATAAAAATAAAAATAAAAATAAAAATAAAAATAAAAATAAAAATAAAAATAAAAATAAAAATAAAAATAAAAATAAAAATAAAAATAAAAATAAAAATAAAAATAAAAATAAAAATAAAAATAAAAATAAAAATAAAAATAAAAATAAAAATAAAAATAAAAATAAAAATAAAAATAAAAATAAAAATAAAAATAAAAATAAAAATAAAAATAAAAATAAAAATAAAAATAAAAATAAAAATAAAAATAAAAATAAAAATAAAAATAAAAATAAAAATAAAAATAAAAATAAAAATAAAAATAAAAATAAAAATAAAAATAAAAATAAAAATAAAAATAAAAATAAAAATAAAAATAAAAATAAAAATAAAAATAAAAATAAAAATAAAAATAAAAATAAAAATAAAAATAAAAATAAAAATAAAAATAAAAATAAAAATAAAAATAAAAATAAAAATAAAAATAAAAATAAAAATAAAAATAAAAATAAAAAATAAACATTTTCTAAAACTTCAGGAAACCGAAAATTTAAAAAATGAAAAAATAAAAAATAGAAGATCAAAAAAAAAAGAAAAATTAGAAAAATCATGAAAAAAATATTTTAAAAAGGAATTAATAAATTAATAAAGTTGGAAATAAACAAATAATATTAAAAAGATTACAAAATTATTACAATTATATTTTACATTTAAATTATAAATTTCGGTCTATATAATATTTATTAATTTAAAAAAATAATTAAAAATAAACGGCTATATTCGAAAATGGGTTTTAACTTCGTATGGGAGGTGCCACGCCCACATTTCCATTACCGCCCATTTTTGTCACAACTACGCACATTAATGCTAGATGCACTTACACAAAATTTCAGCACTCTAGGTGTCATAGAACTGACTATATTCAATAATAGGTTTTAACTTCGTATGGGAGGTGCCACGCCCACTTTTCCAATACCGCCCATTTTTGGCACAACTATGCGAATTGATGCTAGATGCACTTACACAAAATTTCAGCACTCTAGGTGTCATAGAACTGACAATATTCAATAATAGGTTTTAACTTCGTATGGGAGATGCCACGCCCACTTTTCCAATACCGCCCATTTTTGTAATAAAATCGATGTTGGTAGTTATAATCAGAATTTTCTTTTTACTACGATTAATTAGATCCCAGTGTATAAATATTTGTAAATATCAAGAAAGGAAAATAAAGTTAACATTTATTTTGATTCTCATACTTCTACAAGAAGGGCACATTTATCCATATATTTTCTGCACACAGGCATTGTTGCCTTCGTTAAAATGCCTTTCTATAAAAAAGAAATACAAGTAAATAAAAATAAAAATAAAAATAAAAATAAAAATAAAAATAAAAATAAAAATAAAAATAAAAATAAAAATAAAAATAAAAATAAAAATAAAAATAAAAATAAAAATAAAAATAAAAATAAAAATAAAAATAAAAATAAAAATAAAAATAAAAATAAAAATAAAAATAAAAATAAAAATAAAAATAAAAATAAAAATAAAAATAAAAATAAAAATAAAAATAAAAATAAAAATAAAAATAAAAATAAAAATAAAAATAAAAATAAAAATAAAAATAAAAATAAAAATAAAAATAAAAATAAAAATAAAAATAAAAATAAAAATAAAAATAAAAATAAAAATAAAAATAAAAATAAAAATAAAAATAAAAATAAAAATAAAAATAAAAATAAAAATAAAAATAAAAATAAAAATAAAAATAAAAATAAAAATAAAAATAAAAATAAAAATAAAAATAAAAATAAAAATAAAAATAAAAATAAAAATAAAAATAAAAATAAAAATAAAAATAAAAATAAAAATAAAAATAAAAATAAAAATAAAAATAAAAATAAAAATAAAAATAAAAATAAAAATAAAAATAAAAATAAAAATAAAAATAAAAATAAAAATAAAAATAAAAATAAAAATAAAAATAAAAATAAAAATAAAAATAAAAATAAAAATAAAAATAAAAATAAAAATAAAAATAAAAATAAAAATAAAAATAAAAATAAAAATAAAAATAAAAATAAAAATAAAAATAAAAATAAAAATAAAAATAAAAATAAAAATAAAAATAAAAATAAAAATAAAAATAAAAATAAAAATAAAAATAAAAATAAAAATAAAAATAAAAATAAAAATAAAAATAAAAATAAAAATAAAAATAAAAATAAAAATAAAAATAAAAATAAAAATAAAAATAAAAATAAAAATAAAAATAAAAATAAAAATAAAAATAAAAATAAAAATAAAAATAAAAATAAAAATAAAAATAAAAATAAAAATAAAAATAAAAATAAAAATAAAAATAAAAATAAAAATAAAAATAAAAATAAAAATAAAAATAAAAATAAAAATAAAAATAAAAATAAAAATAAAAATAAAAATAAAAATAAAAATAAAAATAAAAATAAAAATAAAAATAAAAATAAAAATAAAAATAAAAATAAAAATAAAAATAAAAATAAAAATAAAAATAAAAATAAAAATAAAAATAAAAATAAAAATAAAAATAAAAATAAAAATAAAAATAAAAATAAAAATAAAAATAAAAATAAAAATAAAAATAAAAATAAAAATAAAAATAAAAATAAAAATAAAAATAAAAATAAAAATAAAAATAAAAATAAAAATAAAAATAAAAATAAAAATAAAAATAAAAATAAAAATAAAAATAAAAATAAAAATAAAAATAAAAATAAAAATAAAAATAAAAATAAAAATAAAAATAAAAATAAAAATAAAAATAAAAATAAAAATAAAAATAAAAATAAAAATAAAAATAAAAATAAAAATAAAAATAAAAATAAAAATAAAAATAAAAAATAAACATTTTCTAAAACTTCAGGAAACCGAAAATTTAAAAAATGAAAAAATAAAAAATAGAAGATCAAAAAAAAAAGAAAAATTAGAAAAATCATGAAAAAAATATTTTAAAAAGGAATTAATAAATTAATAAAGTTGGAAATAAACAAATAATATTAAAAAAGATTACAAAATTATTACAATTATATTTTACATTTAAATTATAAATTTCGGTCTATTAAAATATTTATTAATTAAAAAAAAATAATTAAAAATAAACGAATAAAAAAACCTAAAAAGATTGAAAATAAAAAACACATGAAAAGTAAAAAAATAAAAATATTAAAAAAGGAATAATCAAAAATATTAAAAATATATAAAGGATAAAAAACAAATATAGAATAAAAATAATATGAAAAAAAACTTGAAAAAAAAACAAAAATTAAAAACAAAACCATAAAAATGAAAAAAAAAATAAAATTAGAAAAGCAAGATAAATAAAAATTCAAAAAGAATATTTTTAAAAAACTTCAGGAAACCAAAAAGTTTAAGCAACTAAAACAAATAAAAAATTAAAAGAAATAAAAAAGGGAAGATCGAAAACAAAGAAATATTAGTAAAACATGAAAGAAACTAAAAAACGAATACATAAATAAAGTTGAAAAATAAATAAATAATATTAAATAAAAAAATTAAAAAAGTATTAAAATTTTATTTTAGTAAATTATACAAATTACGTTTATATTATTTTTAGGGTCTAGGAATAATTTTTTAAATTAAAAATAAAATAAAAGAATTAAACAAAAAATTAGAAAAATAGAGACGCAATAAATAAATAAATTACAAATTATGCAGATTACATTAATATTAATATTTAGGGTCTAGGAATAATTTTTAAATTAAAAATAAAATAAAAGAATTAAAACAAAAAAAAATAAAAATTAGAAAAATAGAGACACAATAAATAAATTAATTATTAAACAAAGAATAATAAGAAATATTAAAAAATAATTATAATACAAAATAAAAATTTTAATAATAAAAAAATAAAAATAAAATAAAAGAGAAATAAATAATAAAAATAAATTGAAAAAAAAAAAATAAAAATAATTTCAATATTATTTTAGCGAGTTACAGTTCAGAATCCGTGCATTTAAAATATGATTTTGGGTCTAGGGATAATTTTTTTGAAATTAAAAATAAAGTAAAACCAGTAAGGAAAGGCTAAAGTCGGGCGGGGCCGACTCTATGATACACTCCACTTTCAATCCGAATACAATTCAATTCGGTGAAAAAGTGAAAACGGGAAGGTTTTTTGTATCCTGTAAATGTATGTGTTTGACAAAAAATTTTATATCGGAAAGGACATTTGTATGAGGATATATTGAAACCTGGAACGAAATAGGTGAAATATAAAATGTATAGTTTGGCCAAAATCGGTTAAACTTATGGGAGCAACATTTGAATTTGGGCTATATTTAAATCTGAACCGATCTTACCCACTATCACCATAGTTTTGTTTAGTCAGATTATAAGATGTTGTGCGAAATTTAAAGAAAATCGAGCACAATATGTGGCTTTTAAAGCGGCAAAAGTAAAATCGGAAGCGACATTTGTATGGGGGCTATATCTAAATCTGAACCGATCTTACCCAATTTCAGCATAGTGTTTCTAGTTGGATTATAAGACGTTGTCCCAAATTTAAAGAAAATCGTGTACAATATATGATTTTTAGAGCGCAAAATTCAAATCGGGAGCGACATTTGTATGGGGCCTATATCTAAATCTGAACCGATCTAGCCCGCTTTAGCCACAGGTGTTTCTAGTTAGATTATAAGATGTTGTGCCAAATTTAAAGAAAATCGATTAGAATATGTGGCATTTAAAGCGGAAAAAGTCAAATCGGGAGCGACATTTATATGGGGGATATATGTAAATCTGAACCGATCTTACCCAATTTCTGCATAGGTGTTTCTAGTAAGATTATAAGATGTTGTGCCAAATTTAAAGAAAATCGAGTACAATATGTGGTTTCTACAGAGGAAAATGTCAAATCGGGAACGACATTTGTATGGGGGCTATATCTAAATCTGAACCGATTTGACCTATATTCACCATAGATGTTCTTAGTTTAAATATAAGATGTTTTGCCAAATCTGAAGACAATCTGATACAATATGTGGTTTATAGAGCGGAAAAAGTCAAATCGGGAGCGAAATTTGTATGGGAGCTATATATAAATCTGAACCGATCTGACCGATATTCACCATGGGTGTTTCTAGTGGAAATATAAGATGTTTTACCAAATCTGAAGACAATCTGATACATTATGTGGTTTCTAGAGCGGAAAAAGTCAAATCGGGAGCGAAATTTGTATGGGAGCTATATATAAATCTGAACCGATCTGTCCGATATTCACCATGGGAGTTTCTAGTGGGAATATAAGATGTTTTACCAAATCTGAAGACAATCTGATACAATATGTGGTTTCTAGAGCGGAAAATGTTAAATCGGGAGCGAAATTTGTATGGGAGCTATATATAAATCTGAACCGATCTGACCGATATTCACCATGGGTGTTTCTAGTGGAAATATAAGATGTTTTACCAAATCTGAAGACAATCTGATACATTATGTGGTCTCTAGAGCGGAAAAAGTCAAATCGGGAGAGAAATTTGTATGGGAGCTATATATAAATCTGAACCGATCTAACACATTTTTACCACAGGTGTTTCTTGTTACAATATAAGATGTTTTGCCAATTTTAAAGAAAATCTGTTGTAATATGTGGTATCTAGAGTGAAAAGAGTCAAATCGGGAGTGAAATTCGTATGGGGGCTATATCTAAATCTGAACCGATTTTCTTCAAATTAAATAGCGTTCGTCCTTATCCCGAAAAACATAGTTGTGCAAAGTTTCATTTGGTTCTGTCAACAATTGCGACCTGTATCGTGATTACAAGAATAGATGGACGGACGGACGGACGGACGGACGGACGGACGGACGGACGGACGGACGGACGGACAGACAGACGGACATTGCTAAATCGACTCAGAAAGTGATTCTAAGACGATCGGTATAATTAACAATGGGTCTATCTCGTTTCCTTTTGGGTGTTACAAACAAATGCACAAAGACATAATACTCTCGTGGAGTGTATAATAATTAAAACAATAAAACTTAAAAATAGAAACACAAGAAAATAAAAAAGACTTTTTTACGATTACATACATATAAGCGGATGTGATTGGACATATATTTCCAAAATTAAAGAACATACCTTCGTATCTTCGAAATTAACAAAAATTAAGAAAATAATAATAATTTAATGGATATAAAATATTTTTGATATTATTTTTTAGTTTAGAATTCCAAAATACATCAGAAATTGTTATACCCTAGCCATTGGAAAAAATTTTCTAAAGCGTTGTCATATTCGTCCTCCAAAAACACACCCTATAGTTAATAACAAATATTTTGTTTCAAATACACATGGCTATGCTTATAACGACTAAAACTGAAATTACCAAAAATAAAAATATTTCATTTAACATTGTGTAGAATTACAGCACCTCCCCCCCTATTCGCTCCCATACAATGTGCATAGCCTGGCAAAAACCACATGCATGTGGTTTGACAAATAAACACAGACATTGGCAACAAAAGAGTAAACTTTTTAATAATTAATTAATGACTTTTGGGCCAAAGTTAAGGCTGCCATTTGAGCAGGCAAATGCAAAACCCAGTAAATCTGGAGAGTAAATTAGGGCAAATGGAGGGTAGGAGGAGCCGGCTTCAGCCCCTGTGATTTTTAGATAATTTACTTTAATGCCTTTTTTATTGTTTAGGCAAACATACACACTCCAAACAGTCTTGAATGACGTTTATTGTGGCCGTTGCTGGATGCTCTGCTCACACTTTATAAATAATAAAGAAATCTGTTTTATTGTTTGAGCCTCATTCTCGCCAGAGATATCATTAATTATGTTTCGCCTCAGCGCACTGTCTGCCTAAGCCACCGTTCAAAGACGACGCCCACTGTGTCATGGTGCCAAAAAGAAAGCTTTCTAAAAATGTTTGATCGCCTACAAGTAGGCTGTAAACAAATTGTGAAAGGTGTTTGCCTTGCCATTATGCTATGGAAATTTGCCCACGTCTTTTTGTTTTGTTATTTCTGGCATTCAGGCTTACTTAAGATTTCTTTCATTATGTTGGCAAATTTCCCTAGACTCGAAAATATATTTATTGAATTGCATAAAGTATGCTTAGTTGGTCTGTGTGTTGGCAACGTAAATTTTAAATTTGCAACAAAATTAAAAGTTTTGTGTCGAAACAAAATTTTGAAATAAATATTTTTTATGGATAAATTAAAAAAAAAACTAAAGGATTTTTTCCTTTAATAGTTGTACTCCAATTTTGATAATATAAATCGGATCTCAAACGCGTATATGTTAAATTAAAAATAATTATTTATTTTCTATTTATTAATTGTAATGGAAAGACACAGAAATAATGGTTTAGAAGCAATCTCAAAAAAAAAAATTAAAAAAAAAATATTTTGTCAAAAAAAAATCGCAAAATATTAAATTTTAAAGAATATTTTTTTTTAAATATTTATATGAGTAGTTTTTCGACCTTTTATTTATTTTTCCAAATAAATAATAATTTTCAACCTCGAGCTTGATATGTATTATTTATTTGGTATATTTTTTATATATTAAAAATTAACATTATATAAAAAAAAACAATATTCGTATATAAAATATCTATGGATAAATTTAGAAGTCATGACTAAATGTGCCATGTTATTGTATGGTAAATTATGTTGACTCTGCTGGTAGCCATTTTCCTTTCCAATTTCTTTGTAATATTATTCAAGCATTCAGTCCTCGTTTTAAGATATATTTTTGTTTTATTATGATTTTCTAAGGTGTCAGCATTTTTTGGCTTCTTTTGACAAATGAAAGCAGCAGACATCTTGATTGTTCCATAAGAGCATTTACTTTTTAAAATGAGCAATTATTTGAATGGAAGGCATTTTAAAAATAAAAACACACTTCTGTGTAATGCTGTTTCAATGGGAATCTTAAGTGTATTAAACTGGAAATACATAAAGATGTGCCTTCAGGATCATGCAACAAAGTATGTGCTGTTTCTTATTAAATTTATGCAAAAAGTAGAAAAATCTTAAAAATTCATTCATAGATTCTAAAATTGAGATAATGCATAGCTTATATTTTCTTTTACTAATAAATCATTTCAAATAACCGTATAATAAAATAATGTATAGTCAATTAATACAGCATATCTGCATTATGTTTTAAAGTAAGCCTTTGGGAATGCTGTTTACATTCAATTTTAACTCACATGTCATAGAACCTCACATCCCTAATGTATGCTTTAATTTTTGCAAAATAATGAACATTGAATTGTACTTCGACTTTATTTTTAACTGGGTTGGTTTTACCATTTCTGTATTTAAATCGATGTTGGTAGTTGCAATCAGAATTTTATTTTAAAACAAAATAATTCTGATTTTAGATACAAAATACGATAATACATTTCTGACGAATTTACTCCCATAATTCCTTCGACAATATTAACTAAATTATTATTTTTTTTAATTTTTCCATTTTGACAAATTTTAATGTTACCCAAGTTATTGATATCTAGTTATAACAGAATTATGATCACCAGAATTATGATGTCTGGAATATTAGTAAAGATTTGTGGGATTTCGAAATAAATTTTAGGCATCCACCCACACCATGAAGAATTAATCGATGTATCAATAAAATTCAATGGCACTCGTGTAGTCAAACGTGTAGTTCAGTGGCAGCAATGCCGTGGAGGACTTTAGTCGATTCTATATGAATAAATAAAAAAGTAATAAAAACCTATATTTTCACTAGAATAATAGTTTTGTTTTTCTTAAAGGATGGATAACTAGGCTGCAATAAAAAATCTAATTAAAATTTCACTGAAAATGAAAAAATCTTTGTTCAAATTGTCGCCAACTGCAATATTTACTTCAAATTAAAAAAATTTGGACTAATCCTGGATAATAATCGAGGCTAAGTCCAAAGAAGTCAACACTAAATATTTTTTGAAAATTTGTTTTGATATCAAATATGTATTTATATTGAGGTTGGCGAAAATGTGAAAAAAATATTTTTTTTATTTTGAGGAAAAATTAAATATTAATATTTATTATATTAAGTACACTGTCCAACAGCATTTTTGGAACAGAGTAGCGATCTTATAATTCCGAAAGACCGTGTTGAGTAGACTATTTTTGAAGAATAAACTTATAGTCCAGCTGGTCTGAGATTCTT
This sequence comes from Polietes domitor, assembly GCA_947397865.1. Taxonomy (NCBI): domain Eukaryota; kingdom Metazoa; phylum Arthropoda; class Insecta; order Diptera; family Muscidae; genus Polietes; species Polietes domitor. Next base: position 137,135,462 of record OX377622.1, on the reverse strand, counting down.
TTTACAGTCTGTTAAAGTTTACATTTTTTGGTCAAATGGAGCATTATACTAAGCGAAAAAAGTGTTGTAAGCTACTCTCTGAGAGAATTACTATTGTCACAACTATATTGTGGAATCTTATGAAGATTATTTTTGTGGAAGATCTTCACCCTCTAGCTCCTCTCTGTGTGGGTCAATTTGACCCTTTTTCGGGAAAATCAGAAAAAAGTCCTTTCTGCGAAAAAAATTGTCGGAAAATTTTAGTGGGGCTCATCAACGAAAACAAAGATGTAAAAAGAAACTCATACCAGCTATACTATAAAAAGAAAAAACTCTGCAGAAATGATGCTCTGCAGATGATGCTCTGCCCTATCAGAAATATAGGTTCGCTATTCTGTTCCATTCAAATAGTCTTAATAAGTTGGACAGTGTTATTAATTATTTATTGAATTATAGCGGCTTGTTATCCCGGTTTAAAGAAAAACAGCCCTAGTGCCTTGTGGGAGTCCTCTCTTCCATCAAAAAAACATTTCATCTTTTACATAAAATCCTCAAAAATTTGTTATACCCTACACCACTTCGTGGGCTAGGGTATTATAAGTTAGTTTAGCGCCAAATGTTTGTAACACCAAGAAATAATCGAGCTAAACCCACCTTTAAGTATACCGATCGGCTTAGAAGCACCAGCTGAGTCGATTTACGATGTCTGTCTGTCCATCCGTCCGTCCGTCTGCTGTCCATCTAAGCTTGTTCGCACTCTACAGGTCGCAATTGTTGTCCAATTGCTATGAAACTTGGCAGAAGTTATTTTTTCTGTCCAAGGACCATCGGTATTGAAGGAAATCGGTTCAGATTTAGATATAGCCCCCATACAAATGTCGCTCCCGAGTTCACTTTTTCCGCTTTAGAAACCACATATTGTACCTCATTTTCTTTAAAATTGACACGACATCTAAAAATCCAACTAAAAAACCAATGGATCTTGATCAATTTTTCCATATCATGTTATATTTACTTTACTCGGAATATCTGCTGGAAAATTGGATCAATTACTTTACTATTTAGCATATTCATTAAATTTGACTAAAGATGAATTGATAGTAACTGTATAATTTATATGAACTACATAAAATTGCTCCCATGGAATACCTGAGTTTAGTAACCAAAGCGATGTATATATGCAGGGGGTGGTGTAGGGTATTATATAGTCGGCCCCGTCCGACTTTAGCCTTTCCTTACTTGTTTTTGTTTATTTTTTGTTCGCAGTTATGTCCATGGACAGAATTATTTTTTAAATTTTGAAATCGGTGCTATTAATTCATTCTATCTTAATTCGTTAAATTAATTATTTTTTAATAAAAATTGATCACATTCTAGTGAACCGTCAAGGCGATTTTTTTAGTTTTCCATTAAAGAATTCGTTATATCCTTTTTGCATTTTTATTGGTTTATATCTTGTGTTAATAAACTAACGAGGAAATGACATCCCTCTTGACTTTTCTAAGTATAGGTTGGGGCATTTAAAAATTTAAATTCGTAAGGTAGAATAACATTTAATTTTATTTTCAGGTTCATGTTTGACATTTGCAAAATGGGACGCTATACGCTCGAACAAAATTGGGAAATATTAAAAACTTACTTCCAAAGTAGTGAGCCTTTAACGGAAACTGTAAAAAATTTAAGTGAAAAATTTTCGAGAAGATAACGGTCGTCAGTTCAGCCTTCATGAAGCTCATTTTCATCTCGGTGGCTATGTCAATAAGCCAAATTGCCGCATATGGGATTCAGAGAACCCACTATTGAGCAGCCAATGCATACACAACGATTCACTGTTTGGTGTGGCTTTTGGGCTGTACTGAAAAATTGGGTTGATCGAATGTGCTACTGCCGAAGCTGCCGTGGAAGTCATATGAATGGTAGTCTTTTAAATAAATAAATAAAAAACAATTTAAAAAATCAATTAATATCAATTTTTTGGCGACTTTTCCACAACTACTTCTTCCACTTAAAAACGATTTCAGAAGATTTACAATCCTTACCCCTACCATTTGTTAAACTTATACTGCCAAAGTGGTAGTATAAATATTAAAGGTACCTTCGACGAAAATACGAATTTTAGCAAAAAATATTCATAAAATATATTTTGTGTTGATTTTATTAATCAGTACGTACAAGTCCACACAAAATAAATAAATAGGTCTCGGACACTATATTTTTTACTTTTTATTGTATTTGTGCATTTGGCAATGATTTCAACATTTGCATGGTCACCTCAGGTTTAAGGGGTCGCCCATTAGCATCCTTACCCACTACGTTTCCAAAATTGTGCAACTCATCTGGAAAACAGCTCAGCTCAAAGCTTGTGGAATATCGCCAAGATATTTTTTTTATTCAAAACTTATAGAATACATTTTAATTAAGAGATAATTGATCTGAAACCACTGTTTGTAATATGATAGTATCGTTTTTCATTTCACTTTATTCATTTAGATTTCTTTCCAAACATCCCCACTGTGCATTGCCTCTAATTATTTCTATCACCTTGAACTATTCCACGAAAACCTTCAGTGTCTTAAGCCACCATATTCCAAACAATTGTGGAATAGCCTCCACACTTGATTTAGTTTTAATTCTAAATGTAGAAGATACCTCAGGGGAGAATGGAATAGAAATATGCAAACCTGATTGGTGGTTCACCAACTCATGGTTAAATAAGGATGTCCACTCAACCGAAAATATTCTTCTCGAAAATTCTTAGAAGTTAAACAAAGTATTTTTGGTAAGTTGTCTTCCGTTGCCAGGGGACATGAATTACTCGGACGACCACAAAGATCTATCCCTCACCTCTTAGCTACAAACTGAATATTGCTTACAATTTTATTGAATTTTAAATTTCAAATACAACAGCGCGCAGTTTCTACAAAAGCTCTCATTAAAATAAAACACACCAACGCCAATTGTGACATTGATTGATACTCCATGGGGATTTTATGACAGACAGTTGCTCTGACCTTTGCGCAAACATCGAAGGATACGTTACTTTCGGTGTTCGTTTCTTTATTTATTTATTTTTGGGTGGGATGAGTTTTAGAACAAAAAAAAACACCAGACAAAAAAGTTCAGCAGCAGATTTGTTATAAAATTGTGTGGGCGATGGATACGAACTGAGCTTGACAAAATGAAGAAGATATTTTAGAAATTAAAGGAAGCTGTTCTTAGTAGCAGAAACTGCACATATTTGTGGGAAATTTTTCAAAAATATCAACGAGACAAATATAGATGGAGATATGGACATGATTAAAATTAATCATACGCTCCAGTGATCTTCGTATGATAAATATTAACAGTTTTACGTTGCTCATACGCTTCGGTGGCATATATCTTCTAACATTTTCTATTTCGTGAAGAATAAATAAATGGGATAATTTAAAAATTAAATGAAGCTGCTCTCCGTGGAGAGAAACTATACACATATGATGAAGATTTTTAAAACGCATATCGAAACATGATGGGATATTAAAATTAAACATACTCTCATACGGCTTTCAACGTATGATAAATATTATCAGCTCTTGCAAGTTTACGTTACTTATACGCTTCGATGTTCCGTGATAGTGATATTAAAATTAATCATACGCCCTGTCGATCTGCGTATAATAAATAGTATCAGCTCTACGTTACTTATACGCTTTGGTGGTCCATTTCTCCAAACATTTCTTATTTTTTGAAGATCAATTGAAAGCGATATTTTTTTAATTAAATGTCTCTTAGTGGTGAGAAAATTCACATATATGAGGGACATTTTAATATCACCGTCGAAACAAAGATATTATAATATTATAAATATTCCATTCCATTCCATTTTATGACTTCTTCAAATATTTCTAACAGCACATTGTTAAGTTGGCATTGTAGTAAAGGTTCTTAAATTCTAAAAAACCTTAGCTGGTCGCTTTGGTCCTCCCAAAGTTTCAGCTGTTTTGACAGCTCAAATCAAACATTCTACGAAACAAGAAGCAGGAAATACTTTTTGTCTATGTGTGTGTACATGTGAACATACCCCACACGTCTGCAGGGAGCGAGCTCCTTGCATAATCTACGACTGTCACAAATATTTACTCAAAAATATAAATAAGTAGCTTCAAAGCAACTTTATAAGATTGCCAAAAAGAAAATATGAATTTAACATTTATTTGATATGACCCGAAACAGTGGAATATATGGGCAGTTGCAGGTGAAATGAGCAGAAATCAGAATTTCTAGAGGAAGTGTTCAATTTCGATATATTTACAATAAGGTCACTGAGACTGAGAGATTGAGACTGGGAAGGTTATATGCGCAGACAGCTAAGTGCAAATTCGAGTAAAACTTTATTCAGCCTAATTAATATTGACAACATTCTTGAGCAAAAGCTATTTCATTAAATTAACCAAAAGATCAGGGATAACCAAAAAGATCTGGCTAGGTCTCTATCAAATAATATAAAATTCCGTAGAGCACAGCCAACTCATTCCTGGTTCTATGTGGACTTTTTTACTTGGCAAGGTTATAGGAAGTATTCAAGATTTGCCAAGATATTTATTCCATTATCACAAAAAGCTGGATATATTGTGAAAATTGCGGTACTTCGATAATATTGAAAAAATATTTAATTTGTATACACTAATATTCATGATTCTGGCTGCAGGTATTCGTTGGTACCATTTTTATCCCCCTTTTGCCCTTAAAAGTAAAAGGTGTCGAAAAATTAATTTTTGTGGCGCGTCCATTCTATCAGAGATGTGTACGTCGAAATTTATGATTCCCCGTGTAGCATTTCCATTTCCCCATTTCCTACATAAAAGTACAAATATCGAAAGATCTATTATTTTTCACGAAATCACAATAAGATCGTCGTTTTTATATACCTTTTTCATTATTCTAGCTTCATTGGTTTGATTGGTACCATTTTTATCTCCCATGGTACCCCATTTGTCCCTAAAAGTACAAATTTCGACAAAATCATTTTTGTTGCGCGTCCATAAGAATCAGAGAAATGGGGTCGTCGAAATTTATGATTCCTGGTGTAGCCATTTGGTGGGTACCAATTTTATCCCTTTTTCCCATTTTCGCCCTAAAAGTTCAGATATCGAAAGATGAATAATTTTTGAGTATTCACGGTGAGAGCAAGATATATAGTGAATTTCATTATTCTAGTTGTACCTGCTTGTTCGGTACCAATTTTATCCCTTTCCCCATTTTCACCCTAAAAGTACAAATACGGAAAGATCTATTCTTTTTCGCGAATTCACAATAAAAGCGTCGTTTTTATATACCTTTTTATTATTATAGCTTCATTGGTTTGATTGGTACCATTTGTATCCCCCTTTGCCCTTAAAAGTTCAAATTTCGAAAAATTCACAATTGTTGGGCGTCTATACAATCAGAGAAATGTGCTCGTCGAAATTTATGATTCCAGGTGTAGCCATTTGGTGGGTACCCATTTTATCCCTTTTCCCCCATTTTTAGCATAAAAGTACAAATATCGAAATATCTCATATTATTCGGGTATTCGCAGTTAGAGCAAGGTGTATACCGAATTTCATTAATCTAGTTGTATCCATTTGGTTGGTACCATTTTTATCCCCTTTTGGCCCGTTTTCCCCTAAAAGTAAAATTTTCCGAAAAAATACTTTGTATAACGCCCAGGAGCCATTTGGTCGGTACCAATTTTATCCCCTTTTCCATTTGCACCTTAAAAGTACAAATATCGAATGAATTGTTATTTTTCGTATAATCACTGCTTATTCGAGATGCATCGGTTTGGTTGGTATTTTTATTGCCCTTTGCCCCGTTTTCTCCAAGAAGTACAAATATCGAAAGGTGACTTATTTTTCGCGTATTCAGTGTTAGAACTAAGTATATAGTGAATTTCAATATTCTAACTGAATCGGATTGGTTGGTACTACTTTTACTCTTCTTGCCCATTTTTCGCGTAAAAGTAAAAAAAAATCGAAATATACTTTGTATTCCACGTCTAGACGGTCAGAGGAATGTACTGAATTTTATGATTTTAGCTGCATCCATTTGGTCGGTACCAATTAAAGGGTGTTTTTTATTGGGGTATAGAACTTTAAGTTGGCATCACTTTTTTAACTGGCGGCCATTTTTCGAAAGAACTTTTTTTCGCGAACTCACAATAAAAGCGACGTTTTTATATACTTTTTTATTATTCTAGCTTCATTGGTTCCATTGGTACCATTATACCACCCCTTGGCCCCTTTTGCCCCTAAAAGTACTAATTTTGAAAAAATCATTTTTGTTGCGCGTCCATGCGATCAGAGAAATGTGTACGTCGAAATTTATGATTCCAGGTATAGCCCTTGGGTCTGTACCAATTTTATCCCTTTTTCCATTTTTACCCTTAAAGTACAAATTTCGATAGAGCTATTATTTTATTATATAGCGAATTTCATTATTTTAGTTGTAACCGTTTGGTTGGTACAATTTGTATCCCCTCTTGCCCCATTTTCCCCTACAAGTACCACTATCAAAATATCAATTAATTTTCGCGTACTAAATTTTAGAACAAAGTAGTAGATACCCGAATTTTATTATTCTAACTGCATCGATTTGGTTGGTACCGCTTTTATCCCCTTGGCCCATTTTCCCTTAATAGTAAAATAATTTCGAAAAAATCTTTAATTTTGAGAGTATGCATAGAAAGAGGAATGTACATCTCAAATTTATGATTCTAGCTTCAGCCAATTCTATGCCTTTTCCTCATTTTAACCAAAAAAGTACTAATATCGAAATATCTCATATTATTCGAGTATTTGCTGTTGGAGCAACGTATACACTGAATTTCATTATTCTAGCCTCGGATTGATTTTACCATCATTACCCCATTGATTTTACCATTTTTATGTCCATTTGTCCTGTTTTTCCCAAGAAGTATAAAATTTCCAAATATTAATTTATTTTGCGCGTCCACACGGTCAGTGGAATGTATACTTTGAATTTCATTATTTCATCTGCAGCCATTTGGTCGGTACCAATTTTATCCCTATTTTCCCACCCTAAAAGTTCAAATATTGAAAAATCTCTTATATTTCGCCTACTCACAGTCAAAGCAACGTATATACCGAATTTCATTATTCTAGCTGATTCGGTTTCGTTGGCACCTTTTTTATCCCCAATTTTTCCTGCTCATGTTGCTTGGTACCATTTTTGTCCCTTTTTGGTGCCATTTCAGCCCCTAAAACTATGAATCAAAATGATTCAAGAAGAAAGTACACACAAATTATCAGGTTAATACAAGGCAGACATCTTCAGCAAATGTGATTAAAACTCTAAAAATTAGCGATTATTTGGGATATTTTCTGTCCTTGTCCTAATGAATGTCACTGAAAATATCCCGTTTGTGAAATGAGTCATGAATATTCCATTTTTCGTATACCTTTGACATTATTTCATCTTGAACAAATTTTGTTTGCTTTTCGAAATCTCAATTATTCCAGGAAACCTTTATTCGTTTTAACGTAATTACACGGCAAACAATGTAATTCTAAAAGTGAGGAATGTTTCATCACCATATCTACATTGAAAAGGAAGTCCACATTTTTCCTTTTTAGGAAAAAAAACTCATTTCCAGGGTCCTTGAATTATTCCCTCTCATATGATTCCCTTCGCAATTCGCCTATAATTATGCTCTCTGTTAATTTTTCTTTTAATTCACTGAACCTCAATAAATCCTTTAATCGAGTGTATTTTTAAAATGTTCATGGAATTGCCCAGCTCAGTCCAGACCATAATGTCTACAGCAGAAAAATATCTATGTATGTTTGTCTATACTTTGTACTTACAGAAATTGCCTTGTACATTTTTAACTCTTTCTAGTGCTGTGCACAGCATCTAAGCTGGGGCTCGAGGAATTCCACAGAAAAATATATTCTCTGCCAGAGTTTTGTTTGTATTCTTGTGGTTACAAGCAAATGTTTGTTTTGCGTGTTAAGCATATTAAACTTTGCTGGAGTTGCTTACTTTGTGTTCTTTGATATGTTATCCTTTCAAAGAGAATAATATTTTTTGGTCTGTTTTTGTTTTTATTTTATCTGGAAAATATTACATGGACCAAGTACAGATAGACAAACAGACGGAAATATTTTTGGACAAACTCATCTGAGGTTGAAGGTTTCGATAAGGTAGGGCAGGGCAGGGCGAAAGTTAAAGAGGCGTCAAAATAAATGCATTTAATACTGTTGGTTGGATTAAAAATTCTGCAATAATTCGCTTCAGTTCAAACTTCAACGAAGTACTTGAGTATTTGTAACAAATTTGTGTATGATGGATACCAACTGGTTGAGCTTGATAAATTGAAAAAAATATTTTAGAAATTAACTGCAACTATAAGTGGGAGATTTGTCAAATAATTTATCGAAGCAAAGATAAGCATGGAGAGACTTATGAAATTGATATTAAAATTAATCATACGCACTACGTATGATAAATATTACCAGCTCTACGTTACTCATACGCTTCTGTGGTACATTTCATAATCTATCAGATGGCATTTTCAAACATTTTTACTGCTTGAAGAAAAATGAAAGCGACATTTAAGAAATTAAATAAAGCTGCTCTCACTAAAGAGAAACTACACATATATATTGAAGATTTTTAAAATAGAAACAAAAATAAGTATGAACGCAGATGATTATCATATTCAAATTAAGCATACGCGATCTATAAATAAAAATAAAAATAAAAATAAAAATAAAAATAAAAATAAAAATAAAAATAAAAATAAAAATAAAAATAAAAATAAAAATAAAAATAAAAATAAAAATAAAAATAAAAATAAAAATAAAAATAAAAATAAAAATAAAAATAAAAATAAAAATAAAAATAAAAATAAAAATAAAAATAAAAATAAAAATAAAAATAAAAATAAAAATAAAAATAAAAATAAAAATAAAAATAAAAATAAAAATAAAAATAAAAATAAAAATAAAAATAAAAATAAAAATAAAAATAAAAATAAAAATAAAAATAAAAATAAAAATAAAAATAAAAATAAAAATAAAAATAAAAATAAAAATAAAAATAAAAATAAAAATAAAAATAAAAATAAAAATAAAAATAAAAATAAAAATAAAAATAAAAATAAAAATAAAAATAAAAATAAAAATAAAAATAAAAATAAAAATAAAAATAAAAATAAAAATAAAAATAAAAATAAAAATAAAAATAAAAATAAAAATAAAAATAAAAATAAAAATAAAAATAAAAATAAAAATAAAAATAAAAATAAAAATAAAAATAAAAATAAAAATAAAAATAAAAATAAAAATAAAAATAAAAATAAAAATAAAAATAAAAATAAAAATAAAAATAAAAATAAAAATAAAAATAAAAATAAAAATAAAAATAAAAATAAAAATAAAAATAAAAATAAAAATAAAAATAAAAATAAAAATAAAAATAAAAATAAAAATAAAAATAAAAATAAAAATAAAAATAAAAATAAAAATAAAAATAAAAATAAAAATAAAAATAAAAATAAAAATAAAAATAAAAATAAAAATAAAAATAAAAATAAAAATAAAAATAAAAATAAAAATAAAAATAAAAATAAAAATAAAAATAAAAATAAAAATAAAAATAAAAATAAAAATAAAAATAAAAATAAAAATAAAAATAAAAATAAAAATAAAAATAAAAATAAAAATAAAAATAAAAATAAAAATAAAAATAAAAATAAAAATAAAAATAAAAATAAAAATAAAAATAAAAATAAAAATAAAAATAAAAATAAAAATAAAAATAAAAATAAAAATAAAAATAAAAATAAAAATAAAAATAAAAATAAAAATAAAAATAAAAATAAAAATAAAAATAAAAATAAAAATAAAAATAAAAATAAAAATAAAAATAAAAATAAAAATAAAAATAAAAATAAAAATAAAAATAAAAATAAAAATAAAAATAAAAATAAAAATAAAAATAAAAATAAAAATAAAAATAAAAATAAAAATAAAAATAAAAATAAAAATAAAAATAAAAATAAAAATAAAAATAAAAATAAAAATAAAAATAAAAATAAAATTAAAAATAAAAATATACTGGGTCGCTCTCCATATAAAAAATGGAAAAACACTCTCCAGTCACCCCATGAAAATAAAGTTTGGATTGTTTAATGATGATTTACAAAATATTTCGTTCCTAGATCGAGCAGCCTGTGAACTAAACGCTCTTGAAAACACTTCTAAAAATCATGTTTTTGCATTTTTGACAATTTTTTTCTTGAATTAATAGACCCTTGAAAGCACTTTAAATATAAATTGTTATTATGTCTTAGAATAACTCATTTAGTTCGCCGAAAATCTGACTTTGAATCTCAAATAATATTGGACAAACTTGGTCTGTGGCTTTATATTATAACCTAAATTTGAATTCAAAATCATCGCTCAAAGAGCTGCAACAGTAATTAATGAGAATCAATACAACAGCGCTATTTTAATTTTCCTCACATAATGTCTCAGTTAATGCACCCAAACCCTTGTATTTCTTATGAATTTTCTTCCCACTGTACTCTTCACTTCTTAGCAAACGTTACCTTCACTCACATTCTGCCACTAAAATTCCAAACACTTTAACCATGAAGATCTTCCGAGAAATTTCTTTTTAGTAAAATTCCCTTTCAATTTTTGGCAATTTTTCACATTTCAATCCGTTGCTCCAGCTCCATCTCCATTTAATCAGCAGCATACCTCAGTAATTTTACACAGATTAGCTAGAAACGAAAGCAAAAGGTGTTGGAGAGAGAGATGGGGAGAGAGAGAGCGAGCGAGGGAGGAAGTGAGATGCAAATAGCAGATATTAATACAAAATATTCGTAAGAATTCATTTTGCCAAGAAATAATAGTAAAACGAAAATATTGTTATTTGGCCTTAAGTAACATTCCGTCAATGGAATACCAATGCCAGCCAAGAACGTTGCTACAATTCGGTAATGAAGGCAGATGGTAATGCCAGAGGCTTGGCTTGGTTTGGCTCTTGCTGCTGGCACTGCCTCTCAGTGGCCATTGCTGATGATGATGATGTTAAAATGGCACATAACGAGAATCAATATTCCAAATTAGCCCGTTAAGCTTTGGGCCCCAAAGATGATGTTGACCTTTAAATTAAGCCGCAAGCAAGAGATTGTGGGCTGTTATCCTTTTGGTCGTGTTACATCCTTGTGCTGTTCATTTCCAGTTCAATTCTGTGTTTTTTGTGGATATCCTTCAACGGAGTAAATGCGTTTTAATTATGGCAACAACATCCACCTCAAACACACAAATACAAATTTATTTCCTTTCCGGTTAGGGGGGAAGTTTGCTCTTCACTGTGTTACTGTGAAGAGTTTAATCTGTTTGAATTATGTTTCAACTAATTATATTTCCAATGATTTTTGCTAGCCACAAATTGTGGTATGGTTCTGGAAGAGCAAAAATGTCATCCCTTAATATTAATTGTTTTTTGTTTGGCTTGCCGCTGATCAACTGACCAGGAAAGAGTAATAATTTTTTTGATTTATTGTTATAATCTAATGGGAACCTTTTTCATTTTTTCATTGCACAATGGGCCAACGGTTTTTTTACTTGTTTCGTTTATCTTCTCTGGTTATGCTTACTCTTGCCTCTCTTGCGTATTGCTGTGTGATATGTGCTTAACTTGTCAACAGTGTCCTTGGCAAATTATCAGTAACAAATCTGTAAATCTTTTCTGAACACACACGGTTCACACCTACTTCCAACATGTGCATCATCCCTCTGATGGGAATAAAGCTATAAAGATTGTGTAAAATTTTTATTTTCGTTTAACTTCGTTTCGCAGTCGTTGGTATGGTTTAGGATTTACTTATCATTTGTTTTTTCCAATGAAAAGGGTGTTGAATACATTTTTGCCATAATTTAAAAATAATGTTAAAAGTTAATGACAGAAATCCTATTTCCAAAAGCATCAGAGATAAAGAGGTAAAAGCGCAAAAACATCGCAGATGTTATTTAATACATAGTGAGTTGGACCTACAGCTGGAGTAGCTCAACAACTTATTACTTAAAAATAGTCGGCATTAATGAAAAGCACCCACACTTGTCCATTGATGGAATTTTACAATGATAGTTTTTAGGACAGGATCTTGTGGCTACACGAAATAATCTCCTGGAAATTACGCCCAGGAAATAATCAACAAAAAAAAATAAATAACATCTGAAAATAAATGACAAAATTCAAACGAAATAAAATCGAAAACAAACGAACAAAACGGAACAACCTGCAATATTTCAAAATATTGGTAAAAAACATGTTCATTTAGAAAAAAGTAAAAATCTGATTCCGAATCTTATATACCCTGCTCCATGGAGTGGCGGTTTTTCGCACTTTCAAAATACATTGTTTTGATTACAAAAATATTCGTATTTTTCATTACAATCTAAAGGTTACAATTTTAACAAAATCGTAAAATTAAAAATAAGTAAAGATTACATGTTTTTTCAAATTATATATTTTATCAAAATTTGCACTGTAAGTAAATTGTAAATTTGCTCTACTGAGAATTATAAAGTTCAAGGTTCAACCAATAATGTTAATTGTTTCTGCTACGGATGTTACGCGACGGACAACAATATTCCCTTAATTCGACATACTTTTGAAAATATTATTATTTCTTGTATTGTATTGCAAAAAAACAATTAAATTGATTATAGTTTCTAACAGAACGGAAATCACATATAACTGTCGTACCAACGAAAAAGTAAAAAAGCTATGGATAAAGGTATAAGTTATGAACTTATTTGTAAATATGACAAATACAGATTATACAGCGGTAATAAGATGAATCGCGGACATATGAAGGGGGACCTATAACAACAATTTGGGCCTATAACAAAATGGGCCTGTATTGTTCTCATTGGTATAGGTATTCCTAGTTGAAATATATCATGATCTGCAAAACTTGATTAAGATACGATGTGAGATGTAGTTTCTAGAGCTGTAATAGAGTAGAATTGGGTCTATTTTCGAAATACCAAAGTACGGATACATATATTTGACTTTCATAATATAATCTGTAAAATTTGGAAAACATCCGATGTAAAATGTGGTTCCTTGAGGGGTAGTATTAAAAATAGGGGCCATTTGTAGGGTGCTACATTAAAAAGTGAGCCCATATAGATCAATAGACTGTGGGTTCTAGCGCTGTAATTAAATAAAATGGAAGCCTAATTCGTATGGGGGTTATACCAAACTATGGACTAATTTTTTTTTCATAGTTGACATAAAATATAATCTGAAGAATTTGAAAAACTTCCGATCTAAAATGTGTGTTCTAGAGGGGTAATAATAAAAATGGGTGTCATTTGTAAAGGCCCGTATAAATCACTTTCAAAGTAAGGTATTCTCAGTTGAAATATAACATAATCTGCAAAATTTTATCGAGATCCAATGCACGATGTCATTTCTAGAGCTATTAGAGTATAATAGGCGCCCAATTTGTATGGGGGTTATACCAAAATATGGACCCATATATTCGACATAGTATGTATTCTTAATTGAAATATAATATAATCTGTAAAATTTGATAAACTTCCAAAGTAAATTGTGAGTCCTAGAGGGGTAATAATAAAAATGGGGGGCTCTTTGTAAGGGCGCTATATTAAAAAGTGGGTCATTATGTAAGGTGTGGGTTCTAGAGCCATAATAGTGTAAACTGATGGTCCATTGGTATGGGGGCTATACCAAAACATTTACCTATATAGCTGGCTTTCAAAATAGGTGTTTCCAGTCAAAATGTAATATTGTGTGGGAAATTGTATTACGTTCCGATGTAAAATGTGCATTTTAGTAATATTGTAAATCGGAGGTACATTTGTATGGGGGCTATATCAAAACATAGGCCCATGTGGTCCACTTTCCCGTGAGCTGTTTTTAGTTCAAATATAACACGATACTGAAAATTTTGTCTTGATCCCATGTTAAATGTGTATTCTAGTGCGGTAATAGTGAAAATTATAGGGTTACTAACTGAACCCTGCCCGCGTTGCCGGGCAAAAAAAACAAATGGTAAAATTAAAATCAGGTTTCATATTGATCTTATCATATTGATATTATCGTGGTCAGTAATATATACGTTCCAATTTTCAGCCTTCTAGCTAAAAAACGCTTTTGCCACGCACCCATCCACCAAACGAAAATCCAAATTTCGGATTATCATTCTCGTGGTCAGTAATATACATGTACCAATTTTTAGTCTTCTGGCTCTCAAAAACGATTTTGCCACGCCCAAATCCAAATTTCGGCATCAAATTGATCTTTCTCGTGGTCAGTAATATATATGTACCAATTTTCAGCCTACTACCTCTCAAAAACACTATTGCCACGCCCCACTGCCCACCAAACGAAAATTCAAAATCCAGTATCATATTTATCTTTCTCGTGGTCAGTAATATATATGTACCAATTTTCAGCCTTCTAGCTCAAAGAACACTTTTGCCACGCACGATACGAAAATCCAAATTTCGGCATAAAATTGATCTTTCTCGTGGTCAGTAATATATACGTTCCATTTTTCAGTCTTCTAGCTCAAAGAACACCACTCAGCCGACAAAACGAAAATCCAAATTTCGGCATCATATTTATCATTCTCGTGGTCAGTAATATATATGTACCAATTTTCAGCCTTCTAGCTCTCAAAAACACTTTTGCCACGCCCACACCGAACACAAAATGAAAATCCTAATTTCGGCATTATCATTCTCGTGGTCAGTAATATATACGTTCCAATTTTCAGCCTTCTAGCTCTCAAAAAAACTAATGCCACGCCCACTCCGCCCACAAAATGAAAATCCAAATTTCGGCATCATATTTATCATTAGCTCTCAAAAACACTATTGCCACGCCTACTCCGCCCACAAAATGTAAATCCAAATTTAGGTATCATATTTATCATTCTCGTGGTCAGTAATATATATGTAGCAATTTTCAGCCTTCTAGCTCTCAAAAATTCTATAGCCTATAGTTCCTTCCAGACCTGCATCTATCTGTACTGAAAATTTCAACAACATCGGTTCAGCCGTTTACACGTGATTGCGGAACAAACAAACAGACAGACAGACAGACTTACACTAAGGCTATATATAAATCTGAACCGATTTTCTCCATATTCAATACCGATCGTCCTTGGCCCAAAAAAGTAACATTCGCAAATTTCACGACAATCGGACAACAATTGCGACCTGTAAAGTTTAATGGATTCAGTTGGTGATTCTAAGCCGATCCGTACACTTAAAGGAGGGTCTAGCTCAATTATTTCTTGGTGTTAGTCCGATTTCATCCATTTTCATCCTGTTCCCCTAGCTCATCTTAGATAGTCTTAGAATTTTATCTGGAACAGAATTACAAAATGAATATGCACAATATCCATCGTACAGTGGAGGTTGTAAAAATGTCCTAACAAGAACGAGAACTACTACTTAATTAATTTTCATAGTTTCGGCCCAACCTTTTTATTTCTAAGCTATATCAAATTTGGGATATAATCATCTCTATCCTAAAGTGAAGGGTTGAAAAAACACCCCCATGAACAGAAGTTACTACAGAATTAATTATCTAGTAGTCCAACAGTGGTGTAGGGTTTATAAGAATCGGAGCAACCGTCCTTCTTTCTTTCTATATACGTTACAGAGGAACGTGAGATCACATCATTCTCAGAAAATAGTTGAAATGTTCAAATACCCGCCACACCTACGGAAATACCCTTTTCGTTGAAGTCCTTTGCTAACATCTTCATTTCGTGTAAATTTTTAATGATATTTATTTTTATTTGTGTCTGTCTTTTGTTCTTGGTTTTCGGTGTGGTGGTGGTTTTTTTGCTGGCGGTTGGGGTTATTTCGGGCATTTCGTTTCCATTCGTTTTTGTTATTATTGTTATTATTATTTGTTTTATGTCTTCATCGCTAGAATTTAAGCACATTTAGCTGATAATTAGTTACTGTTTACAGTCCTCCTTTCGGGTAAATACACTTGACGTCCTGACGCTCAAAAGGGAGGTGAATGAATTGGCTGGTTGATGTTTGCCCTGGTGTTTGGTAGATTCATCAAAATAATTACTTTTGGATCACAAAAGTAATTAGATTTTTAATGATTCGTATCTTTGCTGGTTTTCGGAGAGAAGAACAAGAAGAGAAAATGAATATTAAAAGATGTGGAGTCGTTTCATGTAACAAGGAAGGGACCGAGGGGGCGGGGCATTTTAATTTGCCGAATTTCATTATGTCTATGATGTATTTAAAGATAAAACAGAATTTCGAAAAGCTACCATAATAATTTATGGTCACATTCATTACGTGGTGGGTTGGTAGGTGTTATTATTTGCCGAAAGTAGAAAGGGATTCATTTATAAAGCCTTCTTGCTGGTACTGGATTTTTTTGATTTTTAATGTTGTTTCTTATTTTCCCAAAAAAAATATGTTTGACATCTGGCAGGTCCAAGTCTATAACAACATATTCACATAATTTAATGGTTTTGATTTTTTCTCACTTTCTTTCTAAATTATGTCGTTACTTCAAGTTAACCTGATGTACCTCCCCCCCCCACTTGGGAAGAAAGTCTGCCAATAAAGTGATGGCTGAACATTACTTTAAATGTCCAATGATTTTGAGCAGAATGACATGCCATAAATATGATTACAATAAATTATGTAAAACGATAATATGTAGGAAATCGGTTGTCATAAAGCATAAGGACACTCATTCAGTGTAACAGACACCGAGACACCCCTACCACCTTATTTTTTACAATGGAAAAAGTATACAAAAAATGTATAGGGATTGTGGCAAAGATGTGAAGGAAAGCTGAATCTAAAGAGTGATTTTTTTGAGGTTAGGATTTTCATGCATTAGTATTTGACAGATCACGTGGGATTTCAGACATGGTGTCAAAGAGAAAGATGCTCAGTATGCTTTGACATTTCATCATGAATCGTCTTACAAACGAACAACGCTTTCAAATTATTGAATTTTATTATCAAAATGCGTGCTCTGTTAAGAAAGTTCATTGCGCGCTTCCATTTTATGGTCAGTTTAATCGACCCACTGAAGCGGCTATTCGGGCTATTGTGACTAAATTTCGCACCAAATTTACAGTGTTGGACATTAAACCACCAACACGCTTACGTAGAGTGCGAACTGAAGAAAATATCGCAGCTGTATCGGCCAGTGTTAATGATGACCACCAATTTTCGATTCGTCGCCGTTCGCACCAATTGGGTCTCTGTTACTCAAAAACGTGGAAATGCCAAAATTGGACTAAGCGGATGGACCACCTAAGACGCAGCCGCGGTCAACATTTAAATGAAATTATCTTCAAAAAGTAAATGTCATGGACCAATCTAACGTTTCAAATAAAGAACCGATGAGATTTTGCAAATTTTATGCGTTTTTTTTAAAAAAAAAGTTATCAAGCTCTTAAAAAATCACCCTTTACGAAATGAATGAGTCCTTCAGTAACACCCTATATATACAGTAGGGTGGAATGAGGACAATGGTTAAAGCAATGATGCATTTTTTAGTGGAAAGTTAAAGAGTCATACATTGCCTCTTAAACATTCAGTCATAGATGTCAAGTTTATTGAAATTTGCTTTAACCTGTGATTTTATCTCAGAAGCATTAAGAGATTTTGTCATCGAGGCCTATTGAATATAAATCTAGAAATTTCAATTTAATTTTATAATAATTTAATATAATATTAAGTTATTTTTTATATAAATTTCTAATTTAATCTAATTAATATCGACGTTGAAATCTAATATTTTTAATTTAAAATTTTAAGTTCGAATACAGAAATATTTGCTTTTAAATAAAAACTGCCCAAGCTATAAAAATTAATTTCGGGGTGTAGGAAATATTGCCATAGGTAGGAAGGAGATACACAATCCATGTGAACCCTCGCCAAATGAACCAACATTATGGCAACACCGGGTATACAAATGACTATTCCACGGAATAAATTACAACAACAATTTCGCTAAAAGACAATGCCACCAAAATGTCACTGGTGGCGCACAGTGCTGCCGAATCGAATAGACAAATAAATCTGAAACATTTTGCATTTATGTGTTGTCATTTATTTTGGTTTAAGGCCAAAGGTTGTGCTGAAGTCTTCAGCACAACCCAAAATTAGCAAAAAGGCAAAGTTAGACCTTTATTGTTGCAGCTAAAAGTTGACTGCGCAGTTGTATGTCTTTGACTTAAATAAGGGTTCATATTAGTACCAGCGGTCACATATGAATCGCTTATAAACAAAATATTCCATCGAACTAAGCCGCCACACTAAAAATCTCACTTTGCCAATTCAATGTTATACATGTGCTCGAATCGATCGCAACAATGCAAAGGTTGTTGTTTTTTATTTATTTTTTAAGATATTTTATATCCAATTTCAATGAGTATTGAAAAAAATAGTTGTTCTCAATTCGAAATGTTTTGTCAAGTTGTTGAAAAAATAGCATTGTCCAACAGCATTTTTGGAACAGAGTAGGTACCCTATAATTCTTGAATAGCATGTTGAGTAGACCATTTTTGCAGAATAAATTTATAGTATAGCTGGTCTGAGTTTATTTTTAAAGTGGATCAACATTTTCATTTTTTGGTCGAAGGGGGCATTTTAATAAGCGAAAAAAGTGTTATAAGTTAATGTCTGAGAGAATTCTTATGCTCAGAAATATATTGTGCAATTTTATGAGGATTATTTATATGAAAGATCTTAACACTGTAGGTCTTCACTTTATGGGTCAATTTGATCCTTTTTTCGAGAAAATCAAAAAAAGTCGTTTCAAAAAGGACATTTAAGGATTAAAATGTTCTACGAAAAAAATTGCCGAAAATTTCAGTTGGGCTCACCAAGGACAAGGGCAAAATTACAAAATTCGTCCATGTTTTTTTTGAAGCTTGATCATTTCAAACAAAAAATGTGGGTTTGTCGGTAGAGCGCGGTAACCAAAAAATGGAAATTGAATATTTGTGCAAAATTTTCTTTTTTGCTGTCAGGACAACATCCCATTTCAAATCAAATATTGAGTATAAACCGAAATAAAATAACAAATCAATAAGATTAAAAAACAGTTGTTGAGAAAAAAATAGTTATTCAAAGTTCGGACTAAAATCTGACTTTTTCTCTAAGAGGTCCCTCCTTCTTTCGTTTTTTTTGGCTTTATGAGAGAAGGAGAATTTCCTCATATCTTCATTGAAGTACATTGTTTTTATACACTCCACGAGAGTATTATGTCTTTGTGCATTTGTTTGTGCGTCTGTTTGTCCGTCTGTCCATCTATTGTTGAAATCTCGATACATGTCGCAATTGTAGCCAGAACCAAACGAAACTTTGCACAACGAAGTTTTTCGGGACAAGGACGAACGCTATTTAATTTGAAGAAAATCGGTTCAGATTTAGATATAGCCCCCATACGAATTTCACTCCCGATTTGACCCTTTGCACTCTAGATACCTCATATTTCAACAGATTTTCTTCAAAATTGGCAAACCATCTTATAGTTCAACTAGAAACATCTGTGGTAAAAATGTGTTAGATCGGTTCAGATTTATATATAGCTCCCATACAAATTTCGTTCCCAATTTGAATTTTTCCGCTCCAGGATCCACATATTTTAACAGATTTTCTTCAAAATTGGCAAAACATCATATATTTAAACTGTGGTGAAAATGGATCACATCGGTTCAGATTTACATACCACATATACAGATACCGCGTATTTTCAGAGAATTTCTTAAAATTGAGCATAACACGTTATACTTCAACTAGAAGAACTTATTGTGAAAGTTAGTCACATCATTCCACGTTTGGATATAGCCCCTATAAAAATATTTTTCTCGATTTGACAAATTGGACCAGGTCATATTAGCCTGTGATTAGGAAACATACAAACAATTTTCCCATTTTCACTTTTTTACTGAATTGAATTGTATTCCGATAGAAAGTGGAGTGTATCATACAGTCCGCCCGCCCGACTTTAGCCTTTCCTTACTTGTTAATGTTGTTGAGAAATGTTAGTTGTGGGACTAAGAAATCTCAATTGTTTCCTGTCTTCAGAATGTTGAACATAACACCGGATCGTTATACGATATACCATTGGGAGATAGATAATTTATATATATTTTCAGCTGTACGCCTACTTTTTTAAATTTGTTAAAAAAAAATAGCTCCACTCTTTTTAGAACTAAAGATCGGTGCTTTCGAGTAAATCTCCTTTCCGTTTTTTGGGAATATAATTAACAAATGAAGTCTTATTGGTATAAAAATAATATTCAAATTGCTTGCATAGTTTTATAAAATTTCTACAATAAAAGAAATAATTTAATCTCTAAAGTGATTAATATTTTCGGTCATATGTACTACTATTGGTTTACAATTTTTTTACCTTTGTACCTAATTTAAACATATTGGATGGAATCTGACATTTTCAATAATTGAGTCCATTTACAGAAGTCACAATTTCAGACGGGCAAAAATTGCCCTCAGAAAGTGGAGTACAAAAAAACTACATATGGGCATCTACCAAAAAAAAATGTAATCAGACCACACGAATAGCTTTTAACTGGAGTTAACATGGAGTTAACTTGTTCTCTTTTATTTTTAACTAGCTGAACCCCCGCTTGATTCGCCAGGCAAAAAAAACGGTAAAATTAAAATCTGCTTTCATATTGATTTCTCTCCTGATCGGTCATATATGTACCAATTATAATCAAGGTACTTCCCTGAGGTGCTAAGGAAATGGATATGTTCCCTGGAGGACGTTAGTTTACGGCGAATAATGGAAGAAATGCCAAAAATCAAATTGTTTTTTTGTTAAGTGGAATTCTCCCCTTTCCATTACCTAAACAAAAATCTTCATTCGTAAGAAGAAATTACATTACATTCAAAACACATAGAAATTCAATCAAATTGCTCACTTATCAATCAACACAAAAACTAAAAAATTAATATAATTTCCGCTTTCTTGACTTAAGGCGGCTGTTGACGAATGAATATTTCTCTTTTTGTAACGTTTCTTTACTATTGTATTCGGTAGTTTAGGCTGCTATAAAGAACAAACAAACAAACAGTCAATATTGGACTAATTTCTAAAATAAATTCAATTATTATCTCAAAGTAATACTACATTTTTAGCTTCAATTGTTTCAATTGACAAAACTGAATGTTTGCTACATTTAATGTTACTTATTTGTTGCCAATGGAAATTAATTCCGAAACACTGTGCAATGAGCGACCCAAATTGAATTCATTTTTATTGTGTAAAACGAAACACAATACCAAAATGTTGCTTCTAATTTTAGTCCATTTTTCTGCTTATCCTTCAAATCCTTTACTACAACAATGACATCTTTTTTGGGAATGTATATAATTTAAGACAGGAATTTGCCAACAATGATTAGTAAATAGCAGAAGGATCAAATGCCAGCGCTAATTAAACAGCACAGCGGCAGCAGCAGCAGAATTAACTAATTGTGAGTAATTGGTCAAAGGGGCATTTGATGAAATGGGGGCAATTATAGAAGGTTATGGTTAATCAGGAGGGGGCATAGGTATGAAATATTGAATGGGAATTTAATGACAATTGCAGTAGACAAAATAATTCAGGCAACGACACAAATAATGTTTATTCATTTTTAAGTGGTAATAGTCTGCTTTTCGGCTGTGCAAAGGTATCCGATATAAGTCATCGCCTAAATTAAAGTAATACATTTTTCTTAAAGACTAAAGGTAGGCAACAATTCTTTAATAAACTGAAATGAATTTACAAATCCAAAAATAATAAATTTTTAATAATTTTGTATAACTCCAGCTCTAGGTTTGTTTTTCATTGTTAATGGAAATAGGACAGTTTTTTCTGGAAAGAAAAGGTAATCGGTTTAGATCAGCGCCTAAATTAGGGCAATAAAATATGCATTTTTTCTTAAAGCCGCAGGGTAGGCGGCAGCTCATAAATAAACTCTTTCGTTATTATAGTTTAAGTGAAAAGGCATTCAAACTAATCCCTTTGATTAATTTTATACCTTGAATACTATATACATTATTTAAATTATAGTTATTAATTATTTTGCTCAATGAATGAGTGAAAAATTCTGTCTGAAAATTTCCTTTTCATTAGAATGAAGGAAATCCTCTTAATTGCAAAATAATCCCGTGTATTCATCAAAGGCCTTTTAAAGAAAGCCACCATTGCAAAGACACATTATTTGATTAAACATCTTAAAGTCCAGACTTATTTCGTACGATTTATATTTTTTTCATCCATTCACCATTTAATTGCAAATTGAATGCTTTTTAATGTCATTTTCATTATTTGCCATTTCATGTAATGGCAAACAAAGATTCTCTGTTTTTTCTCTCTCTTGTTCATTTCTTTATGTTCATCGTGTATTGATTTTAGTCAGTCATTTCGTTTAATGTAATTTTACACGTGTTATGTGGTCGCTCGCTGGTCAGTTGGTAGCCAGGGCGAGGGCAAATCACCGTGGGCGGCATTTAGTCACGACCTGCAGACAATTATTTCTGCAATAGCTTTATTTCACATCGGACGATGCATTACAGTAAGAGAGGGGTGAATAAACTGCCGGATTTTCATGGACGGATGGTTTTATCATTGGATCAATGTAGGGATATGGGAGTCGCTAGGATGTGAGCTGAATCGGAATCAATTCATTTTTATTTTGATACTTCAAAGTGTCAAATGCACTAGGGAACAAAATAAATTAAAATGTTGTGACCTAAAAATTATTAAAATTATTTTTTGCTATATTTTTTAATTTACTTTAAATTTTTCGTTATCCTTATAAAGAGTGATTTTTTTGAGGTTAGGATTTTCATGCATTAGTATTTGACAGATCACGTGGGATTTCAGACATGGTGTCAAAGAGAAAGATTCTCAGTATGCTTTGACATTTCATCATGAATAGACTTACTAACGAGCAACGCTTGCAAATCATTGAATTTTATTACCAAAATCAGTGTTCGGTTCGAAATGTGTTTCGCGCTTTACGTCCGATTTATGGTCTACATAATCGACCAAGTGAGCAAACAATTAATGCGATTGTGACCAAGTTTCGCACTCAGTTTACTTTATTGGACATTAAACCAACCACACGAATGCGTACAGTGCGTACAGAAGAGAATATTGCGTCTGTTTCTGAGAGTGTTGCTGAAGACCGTGAAATGTCGATTCGTCGCCGTTCGCAGCAATTGGGTTTGTGTTATTCGACCACATGGAAGATTTTACGCAAAGATCTTGGTGTAAAACCGTATAAAATACAGCTCGTGCAAGAACTGAAGCCAAACGATCTGCCACAACGTCGAATTTTCAGTGAATGGGCCCTAGAAAAGTTGGCAGAAAATCCGCTTTTTTATCGACAAATTTTGTTCAGCGATGAGGCTCATTTCTGGTTGAATGGCTACGTAAATAAACAAAATTGCCGCATTTGGAGTGAAGAGCAACCAGAAGCCGTTCAAGAACTGCCCATGCATCCCGAAAAATGCACTGTTTGGTGTGGTTTGTACGCTGGTGGAATCATTGGACCGTATTTTTTCAAAGATGCTGTTGGACGCAACGTTACGGTGAATGGCGATCGCTATCGTTCGATGCTAACAAACTTTTTGTTGCCAAAAATGGAAGAACTGAACTTGGTTGACATGTGGTTTCAACAAGATGGCGCTACATGCCACACAGCTCGCGATTCTATGGCCATTTTGAGGGAAAACTTCGGAGAACAATTCATCTCAAGAAATGGACCGGTAAGTTGGCCACCAAGATCATGCGATTTGACGCCTTTAGACTATTTTTTGTGGGGCTACGTCAAGTCTAAAGTCTACAGAAATAAGCCAGCAACTATTCCAGCTTTGGAAGACAACATTTCCGAAGAAATTCGGGCTATTCCGGCCGAAATGCTCGAAAAAGTTGCCCAAAATTGGACTTTCCGAATGGACCACCTAAGACGCAGCCGCGATCAACATTTAAATGAAATTATCAAAAAGTAAATGTCATGGACCAATCTAACGTTTCAAATAAAGAACCGATGAGATTTTGCAAATTTTATGCGTTTTTTTAAAAAAAAAGTTATCAAGCTCTTAAAAAATCACCCTTTATATGAAGACCTAACTCATATTTTTTGAGAAATTTAGATTTTTTAATTCGGCAAGTGAGTTGTGATTCTCGTTCGTTTGTGAAACAACTAAAAGAAAATAAAATATTTCATTTTGTTTTAAAAAAATTTATCGTGGTAGTCTGCAGCCAAGTAATAAATGTCAACATGCCATTTGTAAATAAATTTGCATTCTATTAAATATAGAAGCAAAATGGTCTTGAGCCAGGACAATATCCCAGTTCAAATTTATAAAAAATATATAAAAATATATAAAAAAAAATATATATATGACTTTCTCTGTAGACGTAAAATAATAATATATATATATATATTTTTTTATTTTTCTTGCTGGGTCGATAAAACTTATTAAAAATAATTAAATCCACCCACGATGCGTCGAGTGTTATCAGTAGTTGTAGTGGCATGAAAAGCTCTTTCGAGTTGTCGTCTTATTTTGGGTTCGTTTTAAAAGATTTATATTTACCCAGTTTGCTATAAACATACACCTGTATAACAGTTATAACTTTCGTGTCCTTGTCCCAAAATTCATGAAAAACATCATGTTCAAACTGATTTCGTTAGATGGCGCTCTACACAACTGTTAGAATACAACAGAGTACAAAGGACGTTAATAACAGTCCTGTAATTTATACATACACACATAAATAACCAGTAAGGAAGGCCTAAAGTCGGGCGGAGCCGACTATATAATACCCTACACCACTCCCTGCGTATGTACCTCGCTTTGATTACTAAACCCATTTATTTCATGGGAGCAATTTTATGTAGTTCATATAAATTATACTATAAATGCATCTTTAGTCATATTTAATGAATATGGTTAATAATATGGTAATTGATCCAATTATCCGATAGACAAATACAAATTATACAGTAGTAATAGGATGAATCGGACCGACATTTCAAAAGGGGGCCTATAAATACATTTTGGGCCTGGTCCAAAACATGGGCCTATATATTTCTCATTCGCGGTAGGTATTCCTGGTTGAAAAATACCATGATCTGCAAAATTTGATGAAGATCCGATGTAAGATGTAGTTTCTAGAGCTGTAATAGATCAGTATGGGACCCCATTTGTGTTATACCAAAGTATGGACATATGGGCATCTCCCAAACAAGTAAGGAAATGCTAAAGAATGGCGGACTTTCTATCTCATTACAATTCAATTTGGTAAAAAAGTGAAATCGGGAAGGATTTTTGCATCCTGTAAATGTATGTGTTTGACAAAAAATTTTAAATCGGAAAGGACATTTGTATAGGGGTATATTGAAACCTGGAACGATGTGACCCGCTTTCACCATGTATGTTTATTGGTGAAATATAATATGTAAAGTTTGGCAAAAATCGGTTAAACATTCGGGAGCAGACATTGCGAAATCTGAACCGATCTTATCCAACTTTTGCATACGTGTTTCTAGTTCGATTATAAGATGTTCTGCAAAATTTAAAGAAAATCGGGTACAATATGTCGTTTCTAGAGCGGAAAATGTCAAATCGGGAGCGACATTTGTATTAGGGCTATATCTAAATCTGAACCGATCATACCCACCTTCAGCATAGGTGTTTCTAGTTCGATTATAAAATGTTGTGCCAATTTTAAAGAAAATCGGGTACAATATGTCGTTTCTAGAGCGGAAAATGTCAAATCGGGAGCGACATTTGTATGGGGGCTATATCTAAATCTGAACCGATCTTACCCAATTTTTGCATACGTGTTTCTAGTTCGATTATAAGATGTTCTGCAAAATTTAAAGAAAATCGGGTACAATATGTCGTTTCTAGAGCGGAAAATGTCAAATCGGGAGCGACATTTGTATGGGGGCTATATCTAAATCTGAACCGATCTTATCCAACTTTTGCATACGTGTTTCTAGTTCGATTATAAGATGTTCTGCAAAATTTAAAGAAAATCGGGTACAATATGTCGTTTCTAGAGCGGAAAATGTCAAATCGGGAGCGACATTTGTATGGGGGCTATATCTAAATCTGAACCGATCTTACCCAATTTTTGCATACGTGTTTCTAGTTCGATTATAAGATGTTCTGCAAAATTTAAAGAAAATCGGGTACAATATGTCGTTTCTAGAGCGGAAAATGTCAAATCGGGAGCGACATTTGTATGGGGGCTATATCTAAATCTGAACCGATCTTATCCAACTTTTGTATACGTGTTTCTAGTTCGATTATAAGATGTTCTGCAAAATTTAAAGAAAATCGGGTACAATATGTCGTTTCTAGAGCGGAAAATGTCAAATCGGGAGCGACATTTGTATGGGGGCTATATCTAAATCTGAACCGATCTTACCCAATTTTTGCATACGAGTTTCTAGTTGGATTACAAGATGTTCTGCCAAATTTAAAGAAAATCGGGTACAATATGTCGTTTCTAGAGCGGAAAATGTCAAATCGGGAGCGACATTTGTATGGGGGCTATATCTAAATCTGAACCGATCTTACCCAATTTTTGCATACGTGTTTCTAGTTGGATTATAAGCTGTTGTGCTAATTTTAAAGAAAATCGGGTACAATATGTGGTTTCTAGAGCGAAAAATGTCAAATCGGGACCGACATTTGTATGGGGGCTATATCTAAATCTGAACCGATTTCCTCCAAATTCAATACCAATGGTCCCTGGCCAGAAAAAATAACTTCTGTCAAGTTTCATGACAATCGAACAACAATTGCGACCTGTAGAGTGCGAACAAGCTTAGATGGACAGCAGACGGACAGACGGACGGACGGACGGACGGACGGACAGACAGACATCGTTAAATCGACTCAGCTGGCGATTCTAAGCCGATCCGTATACTTAAAGGTGGGTCTAGCTCAATTATTTCTTGGTGTTACAAACATTTGGCGGAAAACTAACTTATAATACCCTAGACCACGAAGTGGTGTAGGGTATAAAAAGGGATGGTACAATATTAAACCTATTTGGCATGATGTTTTAAATACTTATTGTGTAAATGCTGATTTTGTTAGAACAACAATACGTACAGGGCAACAAAAACAGGGCCTATGCGTTGTATTTTCCTAAAATTTACGGTTAAAGTTCAACATAATATATATGAACCCTAACGAAGAGGAGTAACATAATTTCTCAGTCGTTTTCTATTCGACTACATCTATTGTGACGTGCCATCTACGGTGAGCTTTCGTACTAAAGTAACGGTATACAAAATGACAGTGTCTCTATATTACGATGTCTGTAGTATAACACATTCCTAAAGTGGTATAATTTTGTGACAATCATGCCGAATTTTATATTTTCTTCAGCTCTTTGAGCTTTTCCGCCAAAGACATAAACAACCCACAGAGCTTTCACTTCCCTTTACAGTATTTTTTTTAACAGTAAAGGACATTATGTTACTAACAGTCAGCTTATGTTATCTTTAATGGCACTATTGATAACAGTACTGGGCCATAACATAACATAATGCCATGCGTATGTACATAATAACATAATGTGGATGGTATACTAACATAAATACTGCCTCAAGTTAAAGGATATACCGTCATCTTTGAAGTATTATGGCGTATGTGAAGTGTACAGATGAAATATCTGCTGTTAGACTTCGATAATTGCAACAGGTTAGGATAATTATACCTCCAAATTACCGAGAATACTATTTTTTTTTAGATGGCAAATTTTATTACAGAGTAACAAAATGAAAAATATTTAGGAAACTTTGTTAAATTTTAAGTAAAACAGGATATGAAATACGTATATGGCCACTTTGTATAGTTGAATGTGATTCTCATCCGTTCCATTACCAAAACAAAAACTTCCTTATTTATTTGCTTCTCACTATTTATTTATTTTAAAACAGAAAAATAAGTTGTAGACACTAGGATGGATTGAAAATAAAGAATTTTTAATTTTTGGGCAAATTTAAAAGAAAATCGTAACTTTTTGTGGTAGGATATAAATATATATTTCTCTGCGAATGCAGAGAAAGTTGCTTCTAGTTTAATAGAAAATTATTAATTTTTAAAATAATATATTCTTTTTTCATTTTCTTGTATTTTTATACCCTCCACCTCCAGGATGGGGGTATACTAACTTTGTCATTCCGTTTGTAACACCTTGAAATATCGACCTGAGACCCTATAAGTAAGCCATGTCCGTCCGTCCGTCTGTTGAAAGCACGCTAGCATCTAAACGAAAGGAGCTAGAACGTTCAAATTTTCCATAAATGCGACTTATAGTCGTAGATCGGTTGGGATTGCAATGGGGCGAAATCGGCCCAAAGGGAAAAATTTTTCCCTCACAAGGACTAAAAATACCCATAATAATCCCTAATATTTTAGCGTATTTAAGCATGTTTATACACTCCACGAGAGTATTATGTCTTTGTGCATTTGTTTGTAACACCCAAAAGGAAGCGAGATAGACCCATTGTTAATTATACCGATCGACTTAGAATCACTTTTTGAATCGATTTAACGATGTCCGTCCGTCCGTCTGTCCATCTATTCTTGTAATCAAAGTACAGGTCGCAATTGTAGCCAGAACCAAATGAAACTTTGCACAACAAAGTTTTTCGGGATAAGGACGAACGCTATTTAATTTGAAGAAAATCGGATCAGATTTGGATATAGCCTCTATACGAATTTCACTCCGGATTTGACTCTTTTCACTCTAGATACCACATATTAAAACTGATTTTCCTCAAACTTGGCAAAACATCTTACATTTCAACTAGAAACACCTATGGTGAAAATTGGTCAGATCGGTTCAGATATAGATATAGCCCCCATACGAATTTCACTCCAGATTTGACTTTTTCTGCTGTAGAAACCACATGTTTTAACAGATGTTCTTCAAAATTGGCAAAATATCTTATATTTCAACTAGTAACACCCACGGTGAAAATTAGCCAGATCGGTTCAGATTTAGATATAGCCCCCATACGAATTTCACTCCCGATTTGACTTTTTCTGCTGTAGAAACCACATGTTTTAACAGATGTTCTTCAAAATTGGCAAAATATCTTATATTTCAACTAGTAACACCCACGGTGAAAATTAGCCAGATCGGTTCAGATTTAGATATAGCCCCCATACGAATTTCACTCCCGATTTGACTCTTTTCACTCTAGATACCACATATTACAACAGATTTTCCTCAAACTTGGCAAAACATCTTACATTTCAACTAGAAACACCTATGGTGAAAATTGGTTAGATCGGTTCAGATTTAGATATAGCCCCATACGAATTTCACTCCCGATTTGACTTTTTCTGCTGTAGAAACCACATATTTTAACAGATTTTCTTCAAATTTGGCAAAATATCATATATTTGTATGAGAAACACCCAGGATGAAAATGAGTCAGATCGATTCAGATTTATATATAGCTCTTATACAAATATCGCTCCCGACTTGATTTTTCGGCCCCAGAAACCACGTATTTTCATCGAATTACTTAAAATTGAGAACTGGAAGAACCTATTGTGAAATGGGTCACTTCATTCCATGTTTGGATATAGCCGTGATACAAATATTCTTTTCGATTTGACAAATTGAACCAGGGCATATTAGCCTATGATTAGGAAACATACAAAAATTCTTCCCGTTTTCAATTTTTCCGAATTGAATTGTATTCTGATAGAAAGTGGAGTGTATCATATAGTCGGCCCCGCCCGACTTTAGCCTTTCCTTACTGGTTTTCTATTAATTTTCTCTGAATTCCCAAATAAATATATATTTATAAATCCTACCACAAAAATGTTAAAATTAAAAAAATCAATTTGCGCTATGGCAGAATTCTTTATTAACGATCCACCCTAGTGTCTACATTTTCATATTTTGCAAAATCGGGAAATTCGCCCTATAGAAAAGTAAAAATTTTCAGACTTTCATTTAAGTCGGAAAACACAAGGACAAATTCTGCTTTCTTTCAAATGGAATTAGTCTATATATTGATCGACAGCTTGACATGTGCTGGTGAAATTTGAATCTCCTAGTTCACTCTTTCATTTTACAATTTTCTTATGACTCATGAGTCTCCGATGATTATGTCAAGGTGTTGCAAACGGAATGACAAAATGAATGGAGTGTATAAAAACCATATCAACTTAAATCCAACTTATGTGAGTGGTATTTACATGGACATGTAACATAAATTTAAATTTGTAAACATTTTCAAATATCAATTTGTAACGTATTCCGATAATCTGTATTTAAGTGATTAATGTTAACATTGTTAACATTGGATTTACAACATTTGTGCGGCATATACCGGAATGAATGTGACACTTAGAATTCAAATGAGCAAAGGTTGAATACATTAGGAGCGTTTTATGTACAACCTCGCTTGCTATATATATTGTCAAGATTACATACTCCTCTTTCGATCTCCTATAGTATGAGAAGATCGTACTACGCATTTAGTTACCTAAATGCGCAGTCATAAAATGCCACTTTAAAAGTATTTTGCCGAGAACGAAAGGCAAATCGAACCATTTACCGGCTACTAAAATACGCATTTAAGTACTAACAACAGACACAGATTGTTAGCATTGTACGTACGTATTGTTGTCGGCTAAAGATGTCGATTAGGGAGAAATACAAATTTATTTTATTTGTTTTTGGCAAAAAGCCTAACAAGCTAACCGCAGTAATGCTATTTCATCTTCAAAGTCTCATTACGCAAATGGATTTGCGTCGACATCATTTTGTACATATGTATAGACATCTACACACCTGGCATGTATCATCCATACATATGTGACTTAAGAGTAGGCAAATCACATTACGCCGCTAAAGCCTAATCAAATTTGAATTTAAATACACAATATTCTAGGCTCAATTTAAGGCTTAATTTGCTCAGCATTGCGGCAAAGTCAACGGAAGCGTGTAAGAAAATCTCAAAATCTTAAAGAGATTTTATATATGTTTTCAGGCAAGATGTCGTCGAGATTTCTCCACCAAAAACAAAAAAATTGAAATAAAATCAATATTTCAAAAAGGTAAACAAAACAATATTTTCCGTAGGTAGGCAAATGTATATTTTGGGAGAGGGGAAGAATGTTGTACCGAAGTGTGTGTTTTTTCTTTCGTTTCCTGTGCCAAACAAACACTTGAATTAAATTAACATTTTTATCATACATTTCCGTGTCAAGCCCATTGAGGAGAAGTGTTTTCTGTGTTGTTGCTGTTGTGGTTATTGTGGTTGTTGGTTGTGTATGTTTACTTAACATACCTAAAATGTAATTGAAGTTTTTCCACCAGAGGCATAGTGGCGCAGGCAATTCGCCTGCACGGTTGAGTAGGCGGCTATGTGTGTCTGCCTGTGTGTGGATGCCTTGTGTGAATCCGTATTGTAAGCCAATAATGTTACTCACTCCGCGATCCAATCTCACTTATCTACATTGGGGCATACACATACAGTGCGAAGAAAATGACTGCGTATACTTGAAAGATTGGGAAATTTTTAATGTATATTCAGAGTCTGGGCCACGATACATTTATATTTCACAACTCAAGAATAAAATTTGGATTGTTTAATGGTTGAATTGCGAAATATTAAAGCGGTATAATTTTTTATGTTATAGTTTTGTCAATTTTTCTGAGTCAATTGATTTTTGAACGCACTTTAAACACAAATGTGTATTCATATCATAGAACAACATTTAGCTTATATGTGGATTATACTAGAGACGAAATATTTTGCAAATCATCATTTAACCATCCAAACATTTTTTTCGTGGTGTGATTGATAATTCTTTTTAATTTCTATGAACTGCGACCCATCCTATATAAAGGGTGATTTTTAAAAAAAAAACGCATAAAATTTGCAAAATCTCATCGGTTCTTTATTTGAAACGTTAGATTGGTCCATGACATTTACTTTTTGAAGATAATTTCATTTAAATGTTGACCGCGGCTGCGTCTTAGGTGGTCCATCCGCTTAGTCCAATTTTGGCATTTCCACGTTTTTGAGTAACAGAGACCCAATTGGTGCGAACGGCGACGAATCGAAAATTGGTGGTCATCATTAACACTGGCCGATACAGCTGCGATATTTTCTTCAGTTCGCACTCTACGTAAGCGTGTTGGTGGTTTAATGTCAAACAATGTAAATTTGGTGCCGCTTCAGTGGGTCGATTAAACTGACCATAAAATGGAAGCGCGCAATGAACTTTCTTAACAGAGCACGCATTTTGATAATAAAATTCAATAATTTGCAAGCGTTGTTCGTTTGTAAGACGATTCATGATGAAATGTCAAAGCATACTGAGCATCTTTCTCTTTGACACCATGTCTGAAATCCCACGTGATCTGTCAAATACTAATGCATGAAAATCCTAACCTCAAAAAAAAATCACTCTTTATAAAAGAACTCACGCTGAAATTTCATTTTCTATGCAAATAAGGTGGAATATTTCGTATTTTAGCAGCGTCATTGCATGTTAAGCGATCCCACAAAATTTGTCTCTTCTCTCCAATTTTGATGAAATTTTCTAAAAAATTGTCAAATAATATTTTTTAAATTATTTTAAATTAATTTTTTTTTTATTTTATAAAATAAAAAATATTATTTCCAATTTTTTAGCTAAATTTTATTAATAGTATCGGTAAGACGACCCATAAATTTCATAAAGCCACATTCTCGATTTTCAAAAATAAGAAATTGTATACACTAAGGTGGAACGAAAATTGCTCAACTTTTTTTGTTGTATGAGATAAAATTAAATATAGTTTCAAGAAAATTTCTTATAGTTTTACAGA
The DNA here is from genome assembly GCA_947397865.1 of Polietes domitor. Taxonomy (NCBI): domain Eukaryota; kingdom Metazoa; phylum Arthropoda; class Insecta; order Diptera; family Muscidae; genus Polietes; species Polietes domitor. Next base: position 137,102,549 of record OX377622.1, on the reverse strand, counting down.
AAAATTTCAAATATTAAAAAACAATATTTTTTAATTTTGTATACACTCCACGAGATTATTATGTCTATGTGCATTTGTTTGTAACACCCAAAAGGAAACGAGATAGACCCATTGTTTAGTATACCGATCGACTTAGAATCACTTTTTGATCAAAGTCCAGGTCGCAATTGTAGCCAGAACCAAACGAAACTTTGCACAACGAAGTTTTTCGGGATAAGGACGAACACTATTTAATTTGAAGAAAATCGGTTCAGATTTAGACATAGCTCCCATACAAATTTTGCTCCCGATTTTACTCTTTTCACGCTAGATACCACATATTGTATCAGATGTTCTTCAAATTTGGCAAAATATCTTATGTTTCAACTAGAAACACTCATGGTGAAAATGAGTCAGATCGTTTTAGATATAGCTCCCATACAAATTTCGCTCGCAATTTCACTTTTTCCGCTCGAGAAACCACATATTTTAACAGATGTTCTTCAAATTTGGCAAAATATCTCATGTTTCATCTACAAAAACCCATGATGTAAATGAGTCTGATCGGTTTAGATTTATATATAGCTCCCGGCTTGACTTTCTCAGCCCCAGACCCCATGTGTTTCCAGAGAATCTTAGCCTATGATTAGGAAGCATACAAAAATCCTCCCCGTTTTCAATTTTTTACCGAATTGAATTGTATTCGGCCAGAAAGTGGAGTGTATCATATAGTCGGCCCCGGCCGATTTTAGCCTTTCCTTACATGTTTATATTTATTTCTGATGTATTTTATAGACTAAAAATATATAAATATTAATAGTTAATAAGCAGTAAGACGATCTGTAAGTTGCATAATTTACCGATTTAAAAAATGAGAAATTGTATGGTGTTTACAATTTCTTGTTTATTAAATCGTGAATCATTTTTTTGTGGTAGAAAAGATTTTTTTTAATTTTCACTTTTGTGCTCTAAAATCCAAAAATTCTTCTACTCAAATTGTCTTAATATCTTTTACAGAACATTTATAGTAGGTATGGTATGTTTGTGTTTATAAAATAAGTAAAAAATATTTTTTAAGATTGTCAAATTTTTTATTTTGTCAAATTTATTATTAAAATAGAAGAAGAAGTCACAAAAAGTTAAAATTTGTTAAATTACCTTACGACAAAAATACTGATTTTCGATCAACCTTAGTATCTAAAATTTCTTTAAAATTGGTAAATGTAGCTTTATGTCCTATATAGAAGAGGAATTACTCTTTGTGTTTATTTTTTAACTTCTTTTTTCAAAAATTCTTCTGCAAAATGTATGGTAGGTATGGCATATTTTTTGTATATAAAATAAAAAAAAATATGTTAAAAATAATATTAAAAATAAAAAAATATTTCTCAAAAGATTTGTTAATTTTCTTTAAAATTGGAAGAAATTCGCTTGAAAAATAATTATATTTGTATCTCATATCACAAGAAAGTTAACATTTTTTTAAATTACAAATTCTTATTCTTTGAAAATTGGGAAATTTAGTTTTTTTATACAATAGAAATTACGTTTGTGTTTATATATTTTTTCAAAAAAAAATAATTTTAAATAAATTTTCTTAATTTTCAAAAAATTCTTCTGCAAAAATGTCAATATCTTTCACAGAACAAAGTTTAGGTAAGAATTCTATATTTTTTGTTTATAAAATAAATAATTTTTTTTAGATTTAACAATTTTCTTTAAATGTTTTCAAATTTACCTTATGAAAAAAATAATTCTTCTGTAAAAATATTGTTTCAATATCTCTCACAGAACAAAATGTATAACTTGTTGAGTAAACGCCCAAATTAATTTAATTTGATAATTAATGGAGTGTCAAATGGAAGTCGGATCAATCATCAAATTTTATTTGCAATTATTTTGACAAAATTCTTTTATGGATACAAAAAAATGACTTTTTTGGGACACCCTTATATACATATGTTGAAATTCGCACCCAATATTCCAGCCAAAAACAAAAATGTGTCTATTTTGTCTGTTTTTTGAAGATCAATATAATTATTGATCAATTTCATTGACAACTGTCGATAAGGGAGAGGAATTGTTGACACTGTGGTGCCCTGCCTTCTGCCTACAATATGTTATATAAAGTTGTTGAAAAATATTTTTCTTAAAAGTTGTTTACGTTCTTTCGAATGGTGATCGAATAGCAGGAAATCAAAAATTATTACATTTAAAACACGTAGAAAATCAATCAATCGATCACTAATCAAACAACACCAAACTAATAAAAAAATATAATTTAATTTTTCCTTTAAAAATAAATTTAGCATTTTTTCGGACATTTTTATTTCTTTTTTTTAATATTTTTAAAAGAATCTTATATAAAGAGTGATTTTTTTGAGGTTAGGATTTTCATGCATTAGTATTTGACAGATCACGTGGGATTTCAGACATGGTGTCAAAGAGAAAGATGCTCAGTATGCTTTGACATTTCACCATGAATCGTCTTACAAACGAACAACGCTTGCAAATTATTGAATTTTATTATCAAAATGCGTGCTCTGTTAAGAAAGTTCATTGCGCGCTTCCATTTTATGGTCAGTTTAATCGACCCACTGAAGCGGCTATTCGGGCTATTGTGACTAAATTTCGCACCAAATTTACATTGTTGGACATTAAACCACCAACACGCTTACGTAGAGTGCGAACTGAAGAAAATATCGCAGCTGTATCGGCCAGTGTTAATGATGACCACCAATTTTCGATTCGTCGCCGTTCGCACCAATTGGGTCTCTGTTACTCAAAAACGTGGAAATGCCAAAATTGGACTAAGCGGATGGACCACCTAAGACGCAGCCGCGGTCAACATTTAAATGAAATTATCTTCAAAAAGTAAATGTCATGGACCAATCTAACGTTTCAAATAAAGAACCGATGAGATTTTGCAAATTTTATGCGTTTTTTTTTAAAAAAAAATTATCAAGCTCTTAAAAAATCACCCTTTAGTTGTCTAATAGTTAATATTTATTAAATTTAAAATAATCAATAGACTTCCCTCAAATTTATCTATATAGAAATGTAATTGATAAAATATGTATTTAATTTTCGGGCTAAAGTGAAAAATAAGTAACCATGCAACGCCCAAATTCCACCCCCATTTAATGTTGTGTTTAATTAAAATATTCTTTACAAACTATTTAACCATAATAGCCATCCTAGTTCATTTTGCTTCTTAGTTTTAGTTTTAATTTTATTTGAATTTTCTTCTCACCAGGAAGAGTTTTATAATCATAGGTTTTAGATTGTCAAAACTTTTCCTGGGCCCTACAAAATCCACAACATACGCTTATCGCGTATGTAGACTTTAACTCAACACTGTATGTTCACATGCTCGTGCTCTCACACATGTATGTGTGTGCGAGCGTACATTAAACTTACACATGTTCATTTCGGTCTGTTACAGATGCTGCTGCTGCTGCACAGTCTTTGTGCTGTTTTGTCTGCGGATGGGTCTTTGTGGTCTGGTTTTTGGGTTTGGGCCACAGTGCCGCCGAGTCATGGTAAACCATTTACCTTTTTCTTGCCGAAGGGGAGGGGGAAGGGCTCCTTTACATATACACACACGAGTTCGAATAAGTGAGTGGAAGTGTAAGATGCGAGTGAGTGAGGGTGTGTGTTTGTCTTCATATCTTGCTCCTTGTAAGAAATTGTGTAATAATGACCCATATTTATGGGTGTGTGTGTTCTAGTGTGAGAGTGTGTTCGGGCCTATCTTGTACTCCACTTCAGTGCGGAAAACATAGATGTCTCGTAGCCCATTGCATCGTTATGTACGACTTAAATATTTACATTAACGTATTATTTAAGCTTTTAGAAATTTGTGTATGTGTGTGCGAGTGTGTGTGCGTTTGTTTGTATTGGTGCACAATGAGTTTGTGTTTTCACTTAAGAGGTTTTGCGGTTTATGAAAACAATTTTTATTTGGAAAATACGTATAAACTTTGTTTTCTGTTGTTTGGGGGACATATGAGCAATTTCACGTGAATGTGGCAGGGAATTTTTCAAAAAATTTAATATTTATTTAGTTGTTGTCTTTTGGACAAATTGATTTTTTATATGAAAATTATTTTCATTATATGAAAATTATGAATAATACAGATATTGCCAATTATTCATTATTTGAATATTATCTATATCAAATTAAATATAATTTCAGTGACTTTTAATTATTTTAGCGTAAATTTAATTTTTGAAAATTCTCTTCGACTGTCTCTCCATCGAATTGTTCACCTATCCGTCTGCATGTGTCTAACTATTCGAATCTCCTGAGTCTGAGTGTCTGAAGACCTTGAGGAATTGAAAATTTTCCCAATTCCTTCTGAAATGACTCGTATTCATTTAAGTGTTTGTTGATATGTTCCCGAAAGGTACAAGTATATCTATGTAAAATGTTAATGTAAATGTAAATACTTTGCCATTTTTAGATAGGGGCCTGACAGGGCCAACAAAGGCCATGCATTGCCAACATTTCAGGCGAATAGAAAATGAAGGAAAATTATTATAAAATTTAAAGAATATAACATACATACATATATATTAAATATAAATCGTTATATTATTACAATTTGAATATTTTAAAAATAATCAAAAGAATTTGCTTATATACCGAACAACACTATTAATTAAAACTTTTTTATATATTAGTTACATCTTTGTTTTATTTAAATTTAATTACCTCCCAGAGGTCGATTTAATCCGGTGGCCGGTTATTTTTATCCTTTTTCCCTATCACATCTATTGTTTAATTTCAAAATATTTATTTTGTGTTTTTTTTTTTTAGTTGCCATGCCTCAGTTTAGTGTTTGCCTAGCGTTGGCCGATTTAAGCTGTTGCTCTTATTTTTATACCCTACACCACTTCGTGGTCTAGGGTATTATAAGTTAGTTTTCCGCCAAATGTTTGTAACACCAAGAAATAATTGAGCTAGACCCACCTTTAAGTATACGGATCGGCTTAGAATCGCCAGCTGAGTCGATTTAACGATGTCTGTCTGTCCGTCCGTCCGTCTGTCCGTCTGTCCGTCTGCTGTCCATCTAAGCTTGTTCGCACTCTACAGGTCGCAATTGATGTCCGATTGTCATGAAACTTGGCAGAAGTTATTTTTTCTGGCCAGGGACCATTGGTATTGAATTTGGAGGAAATCGGTTCAGATTTAGATATAGCCCCCATACAAATGTCGGTCCCGATTTGACATTTTTCGCTCTAGAAACCACATATTGTACCCGATTTTGTTTAAAATTGGCACAACATCTTATAATCCAACTAGAAACACCTACGCAAAAATAGGGTAAGATCGGTTCAGATTTAGATATAGCCCCCATACAAATGTCGCTCCTGATTTGACGTTTTCCGCTCTAGAAACGACATATTGTACCCGATTTTCTTTAAATTTTGCAGAACATCTTATAATCGAACTAGAAACACGTATGCAAAAATTGGGTAAGATCGGTTCAGATTTAGATATAGCCCCCATACAAATGTCGCTCCCGATTTGACATTTTCCGCTCTAGAAACGACATATTGTACCCGATTTTCTTTAAATTTTACAGAACATCTTATAATCGAACTAGAAACACGTATGCAAAAATTGGGTAAGATCGGTTCAGATTTAGATATAGCCCCCATACAAATGTCGCTCCCGATTTGACATTTTCCGCTCTAGAAACGACATATTGTACCCGATTTTCTTTAAAATTGGTACAACATTTTATAATCGAACTAGAAACACCTATGCTGAAGGTGGGTATGATCGGTTTAGATTTAGATATAGCCCCCATACAAATGTCGGTCCCGATTTGACATTTTCCGCTCTAGAAACGACATATTGTACCCGATTTTCTTTAAATTTTGCAGAACATCTTATAATCGAACTAGAAACACGTATGCAAAAATTGGGTAAGATCGGTACAGACTTAGATATAGCCCCCATACAAATGTCGCTCCCGATTTGACATTTTCCGCTCTAGAAACGGCATATTGTACCCGATTTTCTTCAAATTTTGCAGAACATCTTATAATCGAACTAGAAACACGTATGCAAAAGTTGGATAAGATCGGTTCAGATTTCGAAATGTTTGCTCCCGAATGTTTAACCGATTTTGGCCAAACTTTACATATTATATTTCACCAAAAAACATACATGGTGAAAGCGGGTCACATCGTTCCAGGTTTCAATATACCCCTATACAAATGTCCTTTCCGATTTAACATTTTTTGTCAAACACATACATTTACAGGATGCAAAAATCCTTCCCGATTTCACTTTTTTACCAAATTGAATTGTAATGAGATAGAAAGTCCGTCCGTCTTTAGCATTTCCTTACTTGTTTGGGAGATGCCCATATGTGCGTACTTTGGTATAACACAAATGGGGTCCCATACTGATCTATTACAGCTCTAGAAACTACATCTTACATCGGATCTTCATCAAATTTTGCAGATCATGGTATTTTTCAACCAGGAATACCTACCGTGAATGAGAAATATATATGCCCATGTTTTGGACCAGGCCCAAAATGTAGTTATAGGCCCCCTTTTGAAATGTCGGTCCGATTCATCCTATTACTACTGTATAATTTGTATTTGTCTATCGGATAATTGGATCAATTACCATATTATTAACCATATTCATTAAATATGACTAAAGATGCATTTATAGTATAATTTATATGAACTACATAAAATTGCTCCCATGAAATAAATGGGTTTAGTAATAAAAGCGAGGTACATACGCAGGGAGTGGTGTAGGGTATTATATAGTCGGCCCCGCCCGACTTTAGCCCTTCCTTACTGGTTTGTGTTAACGTTGTCATTTGCTGTCCTCTCTCTCTGTCTCTGAGCCTGTGTAAACAACAAAAAAACTAACGAACATTTATTTTAATCTCGTTTTTGTCCGGCGCTGCAAAAACACTAAAGGCAAAATGCTCACAAAAAAGGGTAAACAAAACAATGGAAATGAAATAGTTGGCAAAAAAGTACGGCTACTGCAAAATTAAGCTAAATATTCTGTTAACAATTTCAATGGACCCCGTTAACAAAGCAACTAACCTGCAATGGTAAAAAACGCATAACAAAAACACTGCTGGGCATAGGATAATGTCATGACTTCTGGACAAAGTGGAAAAGGTCGTTACAAACATTTTATTTTATTAAATTTAAAACATTTTATTTATTCCGAAGTACGGAAGGCTGAAAATGTGAAAACATGTTCGGAAATAATTTGAATATTCAAAGTTTTATTTAACTATTTGGGTTTTCTATATATGTTTTGGAACCCATTTTGGACTTGCATCTAAAGAGTGATTTTTTTGAGGTTAGGATTTTCATGCATTAGTATTTGACAGATCACGTGGGATTTCAGACATGGTGTCAAAGAGAAAGATGCTCAGTATGCTTTGACATTTCATCATGAATCGTCTTACAAACGAACAACGCTTGCAAATTATTGAATTTTATTATCAAAATGCGTGCTCTGTTAAGAAAGTTCATTGCGCGCTTCCATTTTATGGTCAGTTTAATCGACCCACTGAAGCGGCTATTCGGGCTATTGTGACTAAATTTCGCACCAAATTTACATTGTTGGACATTAAACCACCAACACGCTTACGTAGAGTGCGAACTGAAGAAAATATCGCAGCTGTATCGGCCAGTGTTAATGATGACCACCAATTTTCGATTCGTCGCCGTTCGCACCAATTGGGTCTCTGTTACTCAAAAACGTGGAAATGCCAAAATTGGACTAAGCGGATGGACCACCTAAGACGCAGCCGCGGTCAACATTTAAATGAAATTATCTTCAAAAAGTAAATGTCATGGACCAATCTAACGTTTCAAATAAAGAACCGATGAGATTTTGCAAATTTTATGCGTTTTTTTTTAAAAAAAAGTTATCAAGCTCTTAAAAAATCACCCTTTATCATTTAACGTAACTAATCACAAAAGATTACAAAACATGAGGGAAAGTTTAATTTGGTTTAACTTATTTGAACATGGTTTTATGAAGGCTTCAATATTACAAAAGATGTAATTATGTGGGAATTATGCACTAGAAGGCGTTTGACATTTCCTTATGGTTGTTCCATTTCGAATAAAATTTTTGATTTTAAATCTGCATGATTCTTTTGATAGTCTATACGTAGATTAGTTGGAAGGATCGCATAATTTTTATTAAACGATTTTAAATATTTATTTTTAGTCGTTGGTTTTCTTTGCATTTCATCTGAATTTATGAATAATGTGCAAGCTTGTGCATTGTTCAAATACGCGCAAATTTATATATAGCCAAAAATTCCTAGAATTGTGCCAAATTTATTTATTATCGTTACATGTGTTAGCCTTTAAAGTATTTAAGTCATCAACGCTTTAAAATATAAGTTGGCACAAAAAAACTCACCTACACTTGGTAGCCGTTATTAAAGCCACAAAGGCAGTGGATTTGTGGAATAATCGAATTTATCCAATAATATATTCTGTAGTAGGATATAGCTTAGAGTATTATTCGAAAATATAAATTCAGTTGCAGTAAAAATTCAGGTAACAACAAAAAACTCAAAAGCATCAATAAAGCTTTCCCTGCTCTGGCGCCAATACGTGGATGTGGGTGAAGTTTTTTAGAGAATAAGGTCTAAAAATTCTTAATAAAAAGACAGAATGTTGTTCATAGCTTTTCTTGGGAGTCCAAGCTTAAATTGGAGCACAGCTACGAAGTTACTCTCCTAAGTTCCATGTCCAGACAGTCCTATCAATTGCGGCCAGGAAAGAGATAGGTGATAGATGTCACTCATATGAGATCCCCCGCAATGACTTTGATTCATATGGAAATTTTCCGAATTGGTCCTCTATAAATACTAGTTCATCCAAGATAAGAAAAAATATTTGTTTTCATATCCGGTAAGAATGGAAGAAGGTCCAAAAATATAAAGGGTGATTTTTTAGCTATTATCTTTTTGGCAACACTGGTTTAAATAGCTGACGCACGTTTCGTGTTTTGTTTCACTGTCAAACAACTTCAGTTTGGTCTATTATTTAACCATGAATCGTCTTACAAACGAACAACGCTTGCAAATTATTGAATTTTATTATCAAAATGCGTGCTCTGTTAAGAAAGTTCATCGCGCGCTTTTTCCATTTTATGGTCAGTTTAATCGACCCACTGAAGCGGCTATTCGGGCTATTGTGACTAAATTTCGCAACAAATTTACATTGTTGGACAGTAAACCACCAACACGCTTACGTTGAGTGCGAACTGAAGAAAATATCGCAGCTGTATCGGCCAGTGTTAATGATGACCATCAATTATCGATTCGTCGCCGTTCGCAGCAATTGGGCCTCTGTTACGCAAAAACGTGGAAATGTCAAAATTGGACTAAGCGGATGGACCATTTAAGGTGCAGTCAAGGTCAACATTTGCATGAAATAATCTTGAAACTTTAAATTCAAATAAAGATTTCATGAATTTTTTCTGAATTTTTTGTGTTTTTTTTTTTTGAAAAACTTTAGCTTTTAAAAAATCGTTTTTTATATTAATCCAAAATATATATTAATTCAATAAATATAAAGCAGAAATCAGCCGAAATTTCTTTGGAATGCTACAAACAACTCCCAACTTTTTAGACTTACTTCCAGTCCTTGTGAAGGAAATTTTATGAACTCTGAACCGATTTCCCTCATTTTCAATCCCGACCGACCTTCAACCATTAAACACATATATGGAAAAGTTGAACTCCCTAGATCATTTCATTCGGAAGCTAGCATGTTTTAATAGGCCGTGGCATAAGACTTGATCGTCTTAGAATTCGACCACAACTCCTTTGTGGAGCCCTCGATGAATATTTCAACATATTCTAAATTGAAAGGCAAAACCAATAAGTACTAGTCGCTTAATCTGTCTTATACCCTCAACCTTGGACACCTATTTCAACGATAGAGGGCTTTAATTTTACTCAGAGCCGAATTATTAGTTTCGTAAAACAATTAAAAAAAATCAAGTAAATGGGCGTTAAATTCGACCGAGCCGAACTTTATATACCCTCCACCATGGATTGCATTCCACATATTAATATTATTACAGGAAAATATGAATTACAGGAAATTATAAATATTACATAATATATTACAGAAAAATATAAATTTTTTAATATGGTCAAACCAAAAGAAATACAAATATTGAAAAAAATAATTTTATTAATAAATATAATATTTTAATTATTTCAAACCATTATTTATTTCAAATCAAAAAATAAATATTCTTATATTTATATTTTCAATTTTCATGATTATTTAATTTTTCATGATTACTGTTTTAATTGTTATACCCTCCATCATAGGGTCGAGGTATATAAAATTTCCATTTGTACCAACTTGAAATATAGACCAGAGTCTCTTTAAAGAACATATGTATATTACAGTGTCCGACAGTCCACACTTGAATAATATGATATACGTCGGAAACTATAGATGAAATGAAGTTAAGTGGCATTTTTAGGTTTTCATTTCCTCATTCTGTTGTCCCTTAAAAGGACTACAAAGTTACAAAGAATGCAATTTTTTATAAATTATTTTTAATAACCTATGCGATTGACATACATGTTAATTTAAAGAACAGAAAATACGTCAAATAAAGGGTGTCCCAAGAAGAGCGCAATTTTTTAATTTTAAATAAAACGCAGATAGTTAAGAAAAAATCGTGAAACTTTATTATATCGTAAAGTAGACAGAATGAGGTTATATATGGAACAATACATCGTGCAGATGGCCGCCGCGGCTTTGCTGGCATGCACGCGATCTTTTAATGAAATTTTCAATGACCGTTTTGCATGAATGCTGCGGTATTTCATTAATGCAGCGTCCAATTTCGTCTCTTAAGGCTTGAGTCGTCGTCGGCTTATTCGCGTAAACCATCGACTTCAAAAAACCCCAAAGAAAAAAAATCTAATGGTGTTAAATCGCACGATCTAGGCGGCCAATTCTGATCTCCAAAACGCGAAATAACACGATCGCGAAATGACTGATGCAGCAATTGAATTGTTTCTCTGGCTGTATGACATGTGGCGCCGTCTTGTTGGAACCACATGCCCTCCACATTCATTTCTTCAATTCTAGGCAAGAAAAAACTGGTTATCATTTCACGATACCGAACACCATTGACTGTTTGCGCTTGACCTGCCTCATTTTCATAAAAAAAGGTCCAATGAATCCTCCAGCCCAAAAACCACACCACACAGTGACACGTTGAGGATGCATTTGCTTCTCGTGAATCACTCGAGGATTTTCCGCACCCCAAATGCGACAATTCTGCCTATTGACGAAGCCATCAAGATGAAAATGGGCCTCGTCACTGAAGATGATTTTATCGGCAAAATCAGCATTTTCATGTTGTCTCTCCAATACCCAATTAACGAACTCCCTTCGCTGTCCATGGTCAGTTGGCTTCAGTTCCTGAATCAATTGAACTTTGTATGCATGAAGATGCAAATCTTTCGTCAAAATTCGTTGCAAAGTGGATTTGGAGACAGCAATTTGCTGAGCTCGGTGTCGAATTGAGGTGGATGGAGTTTGAGCGACATCATCACGTACAGCTGCGACATTTTCGGTCTATCGACCTGGTCGATGGCAAGTTGTTGTCTTTACATCACTAACAGACCCAGTTTCGGCAAATTTATCCATTAATCTCTTTACAGTTGACTCTTTTGGAGCATTATTGTGACCCCAAATTGATCGCAATTTGCGAACTGTAGCCGCAAAACTTTCACCATTTTGGTAAAACAATTTCACAATGAGAATGCGTTGTTCATTCGTGTAGCGCTCCATTTTTACTAACCTCGTACCTTCTACTAACAAACAATAACAATTGTTCAAATGTCAAACAATGACACTTCGAATGTTGCCAGATTTAAAAATTGCGTTCTTCTTGGGACACCCTTTAAAAACAAGTAAGGAAAGGCTAAAGTCGGGCGGTGCCGACTATATGATACACTTCACTTTCTATCGGAATTCAATTCAATTCAGTACAAAAGTGAAAACGGGAAAATTTTTTAACCACAGGTGTTTCTAGTTTAACTATAAGATGTTTTGCCAATTTTGAAAAAAATCTTTTGAAAAATGTGGTATCCAGAGTGAAAAGAGTCAAATCCGGAGTGAAATTCGTATGGGGCTATATCTAAATCTGAACCGATTTTCTTCAAATTAAATAGCGTTCGTCCTTGTCCCGAAAAACTTCGTTGTGCAAAGTTTCGTTTGGTTCTAGAATAATGAAAATCGTTTAGACGCGAAAAATACGAGGTCTCTCTATATTCATGAAATTTTTTTCCCAGACGTTAATCCTAAAATTATATACATATTTTATTCGAACACTATGCCATCAATAACATATTTTCACTGTTATAATGTACAGTGGTACTATGTTCGAATGACAAAATGCATGTTTGATATCAGGTCCAAAGGTGAAACTGCCATTTGAATTTCAACTACACACTCCTGAGAATAACGCTGTCATTTGACTCTCTTGAGTTTTTCAAGTCAATTAAAGGCGTCACCAGGTGCACAAGTGCGACACTCATGTTGGCAGTGATGCTACCGGGAAAACGAATCCAACATACTATCACGTCTGAAGGTGGCGGCCTTACCATCGCTAACTATTGGTACAGTGTAGCAAAATATTGCTTTTACAATATCGTTGTCAAAACACAAGAGCTTTTAACGCATATGAACACTTTCGCGAACACATGCAGGCAAACAATGTTCGTTTTTTTTTTTCATTTACACGTTCATATAAACACCTACACAGCTACATATCTACATATGTGCGAGTATTTCCTGCAAAAAACGGACGAGTCCTTTTTCTCATATCAAAGATAAACAAGAGCACATATTTTCTTCCGTTACGCTTTCAACAAAAAAAAACGTACAAATTCCATATTCCATTCGTAATCAAAAGTGAAAAAAAAAACAGGAACAAGAACAACATGTTTCTTGTTTACTCTGTGGGCGCAAATAAACGGCACGAATTGTGCTTAGCATGATTGACAGACATAAAGAAAAGGCGAAAGTGAAATTATATTAAAATATTAGTTTTGGCAAAGGTTTCTTTACTTTGGGGGTGTTATTTTTTCTTAGAGTTAACAGCTTGAAAGCTTAAGTTCGTCCGCTGATAACAGCTGAATGGAGAATGTCATTTGCCATTTCGTATATGTAAAATTCCAAATATTCGCATAAATATTTGCCTCACATACATTTCCCATTAAGAGGAAATATGGAAAAATATTGACAAACGAATCAATTCAGTTGCTGTGTTTCTTCGGAAATTTTTTTCGCAAACATGTGAAAGGGGAAACAGGCAAAAAGTTTCAAACGGTTAAACCTACTGCAGAATAGAAGTTATAAAGGTTATAAACGTTTAATATTTCCCAGGACATGACAAATATAGAAATATTTTTCAGGTTTAAACAAAAAGAACGGTGCGAAAAGAAGGAATAAAAATTGTACCAACCTAAGTATTACAGCTAGAATTTTCCAATTTGATGTCTACATTCCTCTAATCACGTAGGCGGGCAAAATAAATGGGTTGATTTTGAAATGACTAAATGCTAAACTGATGCATGTATAAGTTTTAAATTCTAAGCGTTTTGACATATATTTTCCTCTTTTTTCACTGAACCAAAACTCAGGGTCCCCTATAAATGCAGTGCACTGCGTTGGTGGAAGGATGATAGGATATTGGAGGAAAGAGGAAGTAGTGTTTGATGACTTCTCGTTTAAATTTCTGAATATCATAATATGAAACCACGCTTATAAGGCAAGGCTACCAATACGTCAATTCTAAAAATAATACGACAGAAATTTTCAAAAAAGCTTAAATAACATAAATATTTCCATCCTATTTCAATTGCAAAAGTATAAATTTTGAAAATCCCTTATCTATCACGTGTATAGTGCAAGATAACCCAACTTTATGATTCAACCAATTTTTGCCTTAGAAGTAAAAAAGTACGAATTTGAAAAAATCTTTTTATTTTGCGTGTCTATGCAGTTAGAGGAATGTATACACGTTTTCAAGACTCTAGCTGCGGTCATTTGGTTGGTACCATTTTTGTCCCCCTTTTCCCATTTTACCCCCCTTAAAAGTACAACTTTCTAAAATCTCTTTATTTTACGTGTCGACGCAATTAGAGGTGTGTACACAGCGAATTTCATCATTCTAGCTGCGGCCATTTAGTTGGTACTATTTGTATCCCTCTATTCCCATTGTATCCCTTGAAAATACGAAATTGGAAAAACCATTTTATTTACCGTGTCTACGCAGTCAGAGGGATGTATAGACGTTTTTCAAGGCTCTAGCTGCGGTCATTTGGTTGGTACAATTTTTTCCATTTTAACCCCAAAAAGTACGAATTTCCAAAAATCCGTTTATTTTACGTGTCTAAGCAATCAGATGAATGTATACACCGAATTTCATTATTCTAGATGCAGCCGCTTGGTTGGTACCATTTTTATCCCTCCATACCCATTTTACCCCTTAAAAGTACCAATTTGGAAAAAAATACTTTTATATTATGTATCTACTCAATTAGAGGAATGTACACACCGAATTTCGTGTTTCTAGCTATTGTCGTTTGGTAGGTACCATTTTTATCCCGTTTTTAGCACATTTCGTACCCTACAAATAAGAATCACTGCACGTTTTTGTTATAGGGGGATGCGCTTACCCTAAGTAAGATAGATTGAAAAAACACTCTAAAATGTTAGCGGTTATTGTGGGTATTTTTAGTCCTTGTGAGGGAAAAATTTTTCCCTTTGGGCCGATTTCTCACTGTTTCAATCGCAACCGATCTACGACTATAAGACACATTTGTGGAAAATTTGGACGCCCTAGCTCCTTTCGTTTAGATGCTAGCGTGCTTTAAACAGATGGACGGACTGACGCACATGGCTAGATCGCCTTAGAATTTTATGCCGATCAAGAATATATATACTTTATAAGGGTTTCACGTCGATATTTCAAGGTGTTACAAACGGAATGACAAAGTAAGTATAACCCCATTCTGGAGGTGGTGGGTATAAAAATTAGGAATAAAATAAATATTCTAAACTCATCTATTTTTTGATAAATATTAAAGTAATTAATTATTACGCTTTGGTTAATTTTGTTCTCTTTTTTACTACAAAAACCCGCAAAATCCCGCTTTTAGAATTTATATATTTCAAGGTGGAGTGGGAGGCAAAAATAGTACCAACCAAAGTAGTGATGTGAACATTTTACGTTGACGCGCAACATAGTAGGTGTTTCCAATTTTTGTTGTATTAATGGGAAGCTGGTATCAGAATGGCACCAACGAAAGTACATATTGTTCGTTTGTAAGCCGCGCCAAAACTCCCTTTTACAAATTAGACAACACAATATATTTATATATTACAATGGATTGGATCTTAACTAGCCATATTTGACGAAAATCTATAGATAAATTTACAAATTATAACTAAGGTGACCATCCATCATAATTCAATGATGTGTTGTTCAATTGATTAATTTAAAACATATTTTAAAAAGACAAGAATTAGAATGTCAAACATTTTATGATAGGAAACTATAATGATACTAGGTGGAATAAAAATCACTTTCAATAATATAGTTGTTTCTGTGACAGGTTCACAAGCACCTGTAGAGCGTTTTTTACTATTAACAAAATATAAACCCATGAATTTCTAGTCAGCCTTAAACTTAAACAACCTTTTTATGTACAAATTATGTGTAAATTTTTTTACACTTTAAAGATTGCATTTAACACTATGAAAATTTATAATGAAAGATGCATTAAAACTAGTAACAAGCGTCAAGTTCAGCCACGCCTAATCTTCTATGCAGTGAATTTCACAGTATTACTAGGCTGTCGACTTTGCGTAGAAGTCAACCTACACGCCGACTTATGTTTACAATTTTAAATAAATTGTGATGTTTCTTTGGTGAAATAGTGAACAAATTTAGATAATTTTAAAGAACACTGCCGCAGCAATCATAGAAAATGTGTCTATTTTCAGTCCTTGTTATGGAAAACTTGATGCCTCTGATCAATTTTAACTAAAGAGTGATTTTTTTAAGGTTAGGATTTTCATGCATTAGTATTTGACAGATCACGTGGGATTTCAGACATGGTGTCAAAGAGAAAGATGCTCAGTATGCTTTGACATTTCATCATGAATCGTCTTACAAACGAACAACGCTTGCAAATTATTGAATTTTATTATCAAAATGCGTGCTCTGTTAAGAAAGTTCATTGCGCGCTTCCATTTTATGGTCAGTTTAATCGACCCACTGAAGCTGCTATTCGGGCTATTGTGACTAAATTTCGCACCAAATTTACATTGTTGGACATTAAACCACCAACACGCTTACGTAGAGTGCGAACTGAAGAAAATATCGCAGCTGTATCGGCCAGTGTTAATGATGACCACCATTTTTCGATTCGTCGCCGTTCGCACCAATTGGGTCTCTGTTACTCAAAAACGTGGAAATGCCAAAATTGGACTAAGCGGATGGACCACCTAAGACGCAAAAGTTAATGTCATGGACCAATCTAACGTTTCAAATAAAGAACCGATGAGATTTTGCAAATTTTATGCGTTTTTTTTTAAAAAAAAAGTTATCAAGCTCTTAAAAAATCACCCTTTATTTACAATTCTAATAGTCCACACAATCAGGGGAGCCTGAAGTTCATGATTCCGGCTCTACCGTATGATTGGTACCATCTGCCTCTTTTCCCATTGTGACCCTATTTATTTTTAATTGGATACCCGCAAAATAAACCTGTCATAAATATTTTAAACACAGCCATTTTTATTTATATTACATTTTATAGCTTTGTTTTTTATGTTTACGTTTTTGGCAGATTTTCACGATCCCACCTTTTTCTTCAAAATCCCGCGAAATCCGGCTTTTTTAATTCATAAACCCCGCTTTTTGCCCAATAAGAGATGGTCACGTTAATTATAACACATATTGTCGAAGTGAGAGAATTTCAATGTTCTATATTTATTTATTCATAGACATACCACTAACAGAAGGTATCACCAGGAATTAAAAAAATCGCCCATAACTTCTTAAACAGCTGAAAGAACGATAATTTGTGATCAGATAAAAATCAGAAATTTGTTGGAAAATTTAAATCGACCAAAAATCCAGATTTTTTTTCAAAAATCAGTCAAAACTTTTTAAATATATCTCCTATAGCTAGAAGAATGGTAATTTGTGAGCAACAAAAAATTCAGAATTTTTAAATAGTCGTTGCTTCTTAAATACAGCTCTTGCAGCTAAAATAATTTATTTTTCAAAAAATTAAATCGGTCATAACTTCTTAAATATGGCTCCAACAACTAAAAGAATGATATTATTTGATCACCCAAAAATCCAGATTTTTCAAAAGCTTAGATCTGCCATAACTCCTTATATATTGCTCCAATATCTAAAATATTGTGATCGCCAAAAATCAAGATTTTTTATATTAAATAGGCTATATTTTTTTAAATAATGCTCCTACTGCTAAAGAGAGGCAATTTGTTATCAACAAATTCAGAATATTTAAACAAAAAGATACTATAAATTGGTCATAACTTATTAAATGAAACTCCTACAGCTAAGATAAGGATACTCTGTGATTCCCAAAAATTTGTTTGGTTGCATAGTGTAATTATCAATATTCTCACTCTACCTGAATCTTCAAGTGTAGAGATATTATCAAAAATGTATTGAAACTTTCCAATTAATGTATTCGATAAAAATTGTAAGATTTTCGGATACTTCGTTCTAGAATGTGCCTTAACTTTGTGTGGCCCAGTTTCTTTAATTTAAGGTTCAACATACCAGGCGGTAGTTTCTTCACACCTTGTGGTGTTGTTGTGAAAATTTGTTTTCAAGCAAAGTGCTGTCTCTGATCAGCAATTCCCCTCATTTCATGAAATCTTGATTGATATTATTTAAAACATTCTTTAATTTCATCCCATTCTATGTTTTCTTGTTTTCCATTTTGTAAGAAAACATATATTGACATACCCCCTCCACCGCCCAGCATTCCATTGTTTATACAAATTTAAGACACAAGGTGTTGGTATATTTTCCTTCCATTTGCCAACCTCATTTCCCTGCCTATTTAGCATATCAAATGATTACAATCAATAAAGGACAACAACAAATAACGTGCAAATTGTCGCTCGGGCAAATCGTCAGTTTGTTCTGCTGTGGTGCGGGAATATCTCTTCTGTAATAGGCCTGTCGCCGACAGTACCTATTGAAGTGAAATACTAAGAAAAATAATGCGGGTGTATTATTAACATCTCATTTCATTCCATTTAATTTTGGGGTCTACTCAAATGGCGGGGGGATATCTTGTACCTCCTCTTGATTGTATTGCGCACTCACGCCACGTAGACAAAATCAAAATTTGATCTATCAAATCTATTGTTTGTTTGTGTAAATGTTATTGACAGGAATAACAAAGCCCGTTGCAGTTATCGACCCACGAACAATGCCATCAATATACAATATGGGGGAAATAATGGCGGCCTTATAAAGCACTGAGTAGCACTGAAGGAAGGTTGGGAAGACATAGTGTAACAGCATTGTGAACACATGCACATTAGGATGGGTCACGAATATAAATCGTAGTGTTCACCCCCCAGTAAAATATTTCGTCACTGGGTCAAGGCATCTGTGAGTTAAACGCTCCTGAAAACACATCTAAAAATCATTTTTTATTGGATTTTGTCCAAATTTTTTTTCTGAATTAATAGACTCTTGGAAGCACTTTTAATAAAATTTTTTATTTGTCTTATAGCCGTAGATAGGTTGGGATTGAAACGGGGCGAAATCGGCCCAAAGGGAAAAATTTTTCCCTCACAAGGACTAAAAATACCCATAATAATCCATAATATGTTAGCGTATTTAAGCATGTTTTCTGAATATGTCTGTTTATATTTGCTTGATATTTGGTATGCTCATTCCCCTTATAGCAAAAACGTGCATCATAAAGTGATTATTATTTGTAGGGGGTGAAATGGGACAAAAAAGGGAAAAATGGTACATATTAAACGACAACAGCTAGAAACACGAAATTCAGTGTGTACATTCCTCTAATTGAGTAGATACATAATATAAAAGTATTTTTTCCAAATTCGTACTTTTAAGGGGTAAAATGGGAATAGAGGAAAAATGGTACCAACCAAACGGAGGTACCTAGAATAATGAAATTCGGTGTATACATTCCTCTGATTGCATAGGCAAGTAAAATACACGGATTTTTCAAAATTCGTACTTTTTGGGGTTAAAATGATAAAAGGGGATAAAAATAGTACCAATCAAATGACCGAATGACCGAGTCATGAAATTCGGAGTATAGATACCTCTGACTGTTAGACACGGAAAATAAACTAATTTTTCAAAATTCGTACTTTTTGGGGTCAAAATAGAAAAGGGGGATAAAAATAGTACCAACCAAATGACCGCAGCTAGAGTCATGAAATTCGGAGTATACATTCCTTTTAGTACGTAGACATGAAAAATAAAAGTTTTTTTTTTCCAAATTCGTACTTTCAAGGAATACAATGGGTACGGAGGGATAAAAATGGTACCAACCAAACGGCTGTACCTACAATAACGAAATTCGGTGTATACATTCCTCTGATTGCATAGACAAATAAAATATACGGATTTTTCAAAATTCGTACTGTTTGGGATTGAAATGAAAACAGGGGATAAAAATAGTACCAATCAAATGACCGCAGCTAGAGTCATGAAATTCGGAGTATATATTCCTCTGACTGCGTAGACACGGAAAATAGACGAATTTTTCGACATTCGTACTTTTTGGGGTTAACATGGAAAAAGGGGATACAAATAGTACCAACCAAATGACCGCAGCTAGAGTCATGCAATTCGGAGTATACATTCCTCTGACTGCGTAGACATGAAAAATAAAAGTTTTTTTCTAAATTCATACTTTCAAGGGTTACAATGGTACAGAGGGATAAAAATAGTAACAGCTAAACGACTACAGCTAGAATGATGAAATTCTAATTGCGTAGAAACGTCAAGGGGATAAAAATGGTACCAACCAAATGGGCGCAGCTTGAATCATGGAATTCGGCGTAAACAAATCTCTGACTGCATAGACACGCAAAATAAAAAGTTTTTTTCCAAATTCGTACTTTTTCTTTTACGGCTAAAATTGGTAGAATCATGAAGTTAGGTTATTTTGCACTATGTACGTCTGATAATGGATTTTCATAATTTGTACTTTTGGAATTAAAATATAATGGAAATACAACCAACTGTAGCACACACTATCTACCAATATTTATGGCATTTAAGCTTAATGAAAATATAAATATAAGAATATTTATTTTTTGATTTGAAATAACTAATGGTTTGAAATAATTAAAATATTATATTTATTTATAAAATTATTTTATCAATATTTGTATTTGTTTTGGTTTGGCTATATTAAAAAAGTGTATATTTTCCTGTAATATTACTGCACTTCTACGAAAACCGAAAACCTCTGTGGAATGCAATACATGGTGGAGGTATGGTATATAAAGTTCGGCCCGGCCGAACTTAACGCCGTTTTTACTTGTTTTTTATAAAATTTGTTCTCACTGCTTTTACTGGCCCAAAGAGGCCGCTAGTTTAGTCAAATGTATGACCGACTCCCAAAATTTTTGCAACCACCGCATTTTATCTGAACGACCTCCGTTAATTTCCTTAATGGGGCTCCTATAGAAAAATTTATTATTATTATTTATGGCAAGGGGGTCCCTAGTGGTGTCGACCCTCCAATATTTTGTCAGCCTCAATTTTTTCGCAGAACACACCTACCCTCTATCTTCAACCATTAAGCCGGTACCCATACATTTTTTTATTTTTTATATTTTTTAAAAGAAAGGCCTAAAACTGCCTACGAGTTAATTCAAAGAGGAAACATGTAAGACTAGTCCCCACTAATTTTCTATTCCCAACATTTTTGTGACATCTAAAACCCCATCATAGACCAGAAAACGTGAGCTTATAAAGGGTGTTTTTTATTGGGGTATAGAACTTTAAGTTGGCATCACTTTTTTAACTGGCGGCCATTTTGTCAGCTGTCAAGTGATTAATATTTAGTTTGGTTTGCCATTTCATCATGAACAGGTTGGCAAAAGAACAACGCTTGCAAATCGTGCAAATTTATTTCGAAAGTAATGGTTCAGTTCGCGAAGTTCACCGCAAGCTCCGTCCATTTTATGGTCGACATAATCGTCCATCAGAGCAATTAATTCGGTTAACCGCATAATTTCGCGGAATGGACCTGTCAAATGGCCACCAAGATCGTGTGATTTGACACCATTGGATTATTTTCTTTGGGGATATGTGAAGTCGCTCGTCTACGCCAACAAACCAGAAACGTTAGGGGACTTGGAAGCCAACATTCGTGGCGTTATTGCCAACATACGGCCCCATATGCTGGCTATATTCGAGCCAGCCGCGGCGGCCACATGCCCGAAATCATATTTAAACATTAATGGCATAAAATTAACCTTCCAATAAAGCCAACTTGATGGACATTAAAACGATTTTCTTGTGTTTTATTTCAATTCGAAGTTCTATACCTCAATAAAAAACACCCTTTATATACAATTTATAGAAAATATTACTTGGTGCGATTTTTTAAACGCAAATTCGGCAAGTGAGTTGTGCGTCTCGTTCGTTTGTGAGAATCATCTCCTTATAGAGGCCGGGTTTGATGTTGAAAAGTCGCTGCGAAGCCACTTGAAAAGACTTTTGACATGGTCGAAATCATGATTGTGGTAGTCTGCAGCCAAGTAATAAATGTCACCATGCCATTTGTAAATAAAGTTGCATTCTATTAAATATAGAAGCAAAATGGTCTTGAGCCAGGACAATATCCCAGTTCAAATCAAATTTATATAAAAATTTAAAATATACATTATAAATAAATTTAATTAAATAAATATGGATGCAATCAGCAGAAATTTTAATTTCCTGTTGCATTTTGCCTAAGAACATTATCGATATCCTCTGAAAAAGTTCGAAAGACACACAGGAAGGAGCTTGGGCCAAATATGGCCTTTTTACAACACCAGCAAACCCACCAAGACTTTACAAAATATTACAACAAAGTTTTGTCTACACTAAATTTTCTTTATAATTGCAAAACTATCTTGGAAAATTCCGAGCATGTGAGATTGATATATAATATGTGCCCTTATATGCATATACAACTTCGTCATATGCATGTGATTTTATTTCATGCGGGAGAACTTGTTATGATTATAAAATAAAATTTCCACTCCATTTCATCCTCAGCCCAACAAATATATATATATATACATTTGTGGCTTCTTCGTATATCAATTCACAAAATATCGATAAGAAAATATAACAAAACGCTTTGCTTCTGCAACAATGATGCACTGAATCTCTCTGCCGAGATATTGTTACCAATTTGAATGCTGCAGCCTAGGACAAATGTACATCGTCATCATCATCATCATTACCACTGAAGTGTTTAATCTGCTTAGATTGATTGCATTTTATTGTTCAATGTTCCAGAATGGAAATAAACCGAATGTGAACTAATACTTTGAATACTTAGTAATCTCTTTACAAGTTAATAGTTGAACAGGCTATTGAGACAGATCTGGTACATGACTGAGCACTTGAATTACTTAAGTACATTTAATTTTGCACTAAATTGGTTTACAGGTAGGGGTGAGATAGATAGGGAGAGCAGAGCAACGTAGTGGGAAACGTAATTATCACATATTCTAGGACCTAAAATAAGATTTCCTCGTATTTAAGGTCTGCCACAGTAACCATAATTTAACTGAGCGTATGAGTAATGATAATTGTAAAAGCCTATTATTATAACTCATACGTATAGGTGATACTATAAATGTTAAAAATAAATATTACTCATACGTTATATTATATATGGGAGTTTAAGCAATTTGAATGGCTTCTCAGTACAAACAAAATATTGGAGGTATTGCAGGGGTAGTACCCTTTTGGTCGTATTCCAAAATCTTAATGTGCATAACTTCAGTCTTTATACCCTCCACCTCCAGGATGTGGGTATATTCACTTTGTCATTCCGTTTGTAACACCTTGAAATATTCATCGGAGACCCCATAAAGTATATATATTCTGTTTCGTGGTAAAATTCTAAGACGATATAGCCATGTCCGTCCGTCCGTCTGTCCGTCTGTCTGTCTGTCTGTTGAAAGCACGATAGC
The DNA here is from genome assembly GCA_947397865.1 of Polietes domitor. Lineage (NCBI taxonomy): Eukaryota > Metazoa > Arthropoda > Insecta > Diptera > Muscidae > Polietes > Polietes domitor. The sequence goes on along the minus strand of OX377622.1, from coordinate 137,079,251 downwards.
GGCCGAACGAAATGAGCTAGGAGGTTCAAATTTTTCCTAAATGTGTCTTATGTTGTAGATCGGTTGAGATTGAAAGTGGACGAAATCGGCCCAGAGGGAAAAATTTTTCCCTCACAAGGACTGAAAATACCCCTAATATTTAGAGTATTTCAGCATGTTTTTTTGAACATATTAGCTTGTACTTACTTGATCTTTCCAATACGCATTCCCTTTATAGCGTAAAAGGGCGCCATAGAGTGATTTTTATTTGTAGGGGGTCGAAATGGGACAAAAAGGGATAAAAATGGTACCTATCAAACGACAGCAGCTAGAGTCATGAAATTCTGACTATACATTACTCTAAGTGCGTAGACACGGAAAATAAACTGATTTTTCAAAATTCGTACTTTTTGGGGTTAAAATTAAAAAAAGGGATAAAACTAGTACCAACCAAATGACCGCAGCTATAGTCATGAAATTCGGAGTATACCTGACTACGTAGACATGAAAAATAAAAGGTTTTTTCGAAATTCGTACTTTCAAAGGATACAATGGGTACGGTGGGATAAAAATGGGACCAACCAAACAGCTGTACCTAGAATAATGAAATTCGGTGTATACATTCCTCTGAATGCATAGACAAGTAAAATACACGGATTTTTCAAAATTCGTACTTTTTGGGGTTAAAATGAAAAAAGGGGATAAAAATAGTACCAACCAAATGACCGCAGTTAGAGTCATGCAATTCGGAGTATACATTCCTCTGACTGCGTAGACACGGAAAATAAAAAGTTTTTTTCCAATTTCGTAATTTTTTAATAATTTTTACGGCGAAAATTGGTTGAATCATGAAGTTAGGTTATTTTGCATGTACGTCTGATAATGGATTTTCGAAATTTGTACTCTTGAAATTAAAATAGAATGGAAATACAACGAACTGTAGCACCCACTATCTACCAACATTTATGGTATTTAAGCTTTTTGAAAATATTAATATAAGAATATTTATTTTTTGATTTGAAATAAATATTGGTTTGAAATAATTAAAATATTACAATTATTTATAAAATTATTTTTTCAATATTTGTCTTTGTTTTGGTTTGGGTATATTAAAAAATTTATATTTTCCTGTAATATTACTGCACTTCTACGAAAACCGACAACCTCTGTGGAATGCAATCCATGGTGGTGGATATATAAAGTTCGGCCCGGTCGAACTTTCGTCTTTTTTACTTTTTTTGTGTCATTTTCTTATTTTCCTCTTCAAATAGGTTATTTTACGTATTTCTTTCATATAATTTTTGACCAAAAATTGCAGCAGATATTGGCCCAATTTGAAACATCACGACCAATTATGGGTCCAACGCAAACTGTTTCATAAAAATCAATCAATCTTCCAGTTCTGTCCACTGTGAGTTTGCAACTGATTTCAATTTATATTTAATTTGAATATTTTATCACTTCTAGAATAATAGAGTTGTAAATGAAAATTTAAATGTTTTCCAAATGCTATGGCAACATAAAATATTCCACCTCCGTTATTTGATGTATGTTTGTAACTAAAAGGTTCATATTTATCACATGTTGTGGGCAAAGTGCTCTGAACAGAGAAATGTGGAATACTGCAATATTCACAAAAACAATACATGAGCTTCCGACAACATTAATCTTTTTTCGCATTTATATTTCATACGTGTGTTTCAATGCAGTTGCAAATCCATCCAAAAGCTGCAGTGCAACACTAACCAAAAACTATTCAAATAATGGGTGGAAAAAACTATGATGGTAGCCACAAATAAAACCATAACTACCCCCGGCTACAATTTGTGTTATTTGTTTTGGTTTTGCGAGGGGGGCGGATTAAGTTGGCCGTGACGTTTGCAAATAATTTTTGAAGCTGTTGTGGCAGTTGTTACTGCGGCATTGGTCTAACGCACAAGGGATCAGCGATATTTTTGGCTTTAAAAACTTGTTGGCAAAAATAATGAATGGATGTAAAAGCTGGGCTTTGGTTAAGTGAAAACGGAGTCAAATGGCGAATGGTTGAAACATAAACTATATGACTAAAGTTTGTTTATAACCGTTATGAAAATCCGACAGTTTTCGTTATATTAACAAATTTTCCATTTTCTGAAAACATATAATTATTTTTCCTGCCACTATGAAATCGTTTCCTGAAATCCACGAAAAATTGTTTTTTGGTGTATAAACTAAATATTTGGTAACTTTAATTAATTCAAGCTAATTCTGTTGTAGTTCCTGCAAAGAATAATCGCTTCTAGTTCTACATATTTCCAAAAAAAATAATTAAACTAAAGCCTCTACTTTGCATCTAACACACCATGTTCAAATTTAATTTGTATTTCCGTTGAAATACAAATTCATGCTATTTATTTTGTGATAAATGAATGGCCACCAATGTTTAGCAAACGCCAGCGTCAACATGACATAGAATTAAAAATTTAATTTCATGATGCAGCAACCGACCGTGGCATGGCGACGTTAGTTCGTGGAAGGCTAAATATATATTTCTCGCCGCAGTTTCTGTGACAAACAATACTTCACCACTAAACTGGTCATATTTGCATATGAAGGCGGATGTGGCAAATAAACAGCCTAGCCGAGAAAGAGTATCCTTTCAATGTGTATTTCCTCCGCGGTAGGATGGATTGTACAGGTGACGTTTGAAATGAATTAGATGCAGAGAAAATGAGCCAAAAATTTTTTAATTTGCTACATAACGCAGTGATAGAAAATAGAGTGAAGTGAAACCCAGGAGAAATGGTATTTCTCCAAAATCTTGATTTACGATGGAAAAAACGTCTTTGTGCTATGCAACAAAAAATATCCGAGACCATAAAATTTTTTTATGGATATTTTTTTTTATTTTTTTACTAAAATTTAAATTTTGGTCGAACGTACTTTTAATATTTGTACTCTCATTTTGGAAATATAAGTTACAAATTTCACTTTCACGCAGAAATAGTAGTTTAGTTTCGTAAAACATTTGAAATGTTTTGTTTGTTTTTTTTTTCATAGCTCACATTTTAACGAAGATAACATATATGCATATATATGTAAAAGTTCTATGTATAAATGTAAAAGTTATGAGATTATTTGTAAACGCAAAATTATTAAAAACAAGTAAGGAACGGCTAAAGTCGGGCGGGGCCGACTATACGACACACTCCACTTTCTATCCGAATACAATTCAATTCGGTAAAAAAGTGAAAACGGGAAGGCTATTTGTATGTTTCTTAATCATAGGCTAATATGACCTGACCCAATTTGTCAAATCGAGAGGAATATTTGTATCGGCTATATCCAAACATGGAATGAAGTGACTAACTTTCTCAATAAGTTTCTTCAGTTGAAGTAAACGTGTTATGCTCATTTTGAAAAATTTGATGAAAATACGTGGTTTCTGGGGTGGAAAAAGTCAATCCGGGAGCGAAATTTGTATGGGGGATATATGTAAATCTGAACCGATCTAACACATTTGCACCACTGGTGTTTCCAATTGTAATATAAGGCGTTTTGCCAATTTTGAAAAAAAATCTGTTAAAATATGTGGATTTTAGAGCGGAAAAAATTGGGAGCGAAATTTGAATGGGAGCTATATATAAATCTCAACCGATCTGACCCATTTTCGCCATGGGTGTTTCTAATGGAAACATAAGATATTTTGCCAAATTTGATGAAGATCTGTTAAAATATGTTGTTTCTAGAGTAGAAAAAGTCAAATCGTGAGCGAATTTTGTATGGAGGCTATATCTAAATCTGAACCAATCTGGGCCATGGTAAACATGGGTGTTTCTATTTTGCAAGATTTGAAGAAGATCTGTTAAAAGATGTGGTTTGTTGAGTCGAAAAAGTGAAATCAGGAGTGAAATTTGTTAGGGAGCTATATATAAATCTGAGCCGATCTGACTTATATTCACCATGGGTGTTTCTTGTGGAAGTATAAGATATTTTGCCAAATATGAAGAAGATCTGTAAAAATATGTGGTTTCTAGACCAGAAAAAGTCAAAACGAGAGCGAAATTTGAATGGGAACTATATACAAATCTGTACCGATCTGACCAATTTTCAACATAGGTGTTCCTAGTTTAAATACAAGATGTTTTGCCAAATCTGTGGTTTCTAGAGCGGAAACAGTCAAATCGGGAGCAAAATTTTTATGGGAGCTATATATAAATCTGAACCGATGTAACACATTTTCACCGCAGGTGTTTTTAGTTGAAATATAAGATGTTTTGCCAATTTTGAAGAAAATATGTTGTAATATGTGGTATCTAGAGTGAAAAGAGTCAAATCGGGAGTGAAATTCGTATGGGGGCTATATCTAAATCTGAACCGATTGTCTACAAATTAAATAGCGTTCGTCCTTGTCCCGAAAAACTTCGTTGTGCAAAGTTTCATTTGGTTCTGGCTTCAAATGACACAATACTCTCTTGGAGTGTATAAAAATCGAAAAAATTAAAAAATAATGATTCGTTTTTTAATTTTTGATAAACAGTGCTTTTCAAACTAAGTAAAATAATATTTTTATTTTATAAATGCATTTTAGTAATGAAAGCAAGGCCTATTTGAACAAAATCTATAAATAAATATAGAAGTTACCAAATATTTAAAGAATCATGATTTTGTCTCGACTAAGATTGAAATAATTTTTACATTTTCCATCATCCAAAAATCTTTTACATGCAGACGTTTTTTTCTTCGTTAGAATAATGGAGAAATAAAAAATATAAGAAAAATAAAAAAAATTTATTTCCATTTTTTTTTTCAATTTTTTTTTATGGATTATTTTCGACAACATTTGTAATATTTCCAAAATGTTAAAGGAAATTGGAATTTTAGTAAAAAATTAAAAAAAAAAAAAACAAGTAAAACGGCGTTAAGTTCGGCCGGGTCGAACTTTATATATCCTCCACCATGGATTGCATTCCACAGAGTTTGTTGGTTTTCGTAGAAGTGCAGTAATATTATAGGAAAATATACATTTTTTAATATAGCCAAACCAAAAAAAAATACAAATATTGAAAAAATAATTTTATAAATAAATATAATATTTTAATTATTTCAAACCATTATTTATTTCAAATCAAAAAATTAATATTCTGATATTTATATTTTCATAAAGCTTAAATGCCATAAATATTGGTAGATTGTGGGTGCTACAGTTGGTTGTATTTCCATTCTATTTTAATTTCAAGAGTACAAATTTTGAAAATCCATTATCAGACATACATAGTGCAAAATAACCTAACTTCACGATTCAACCAATTTTTGCCGTAAAAGAAAAATTACGAATTTGGAAAAAAACTTTTTATTTTGCGTGTCTATGCAGTCAGAGGAATGTATACACCGAATTCCATGATTCCAGCTGCGCCCATTTGGTTGGTACCATTTTTACCCCCTTGACGTTTCTACGCAATTAGAATTTTATCATTCTAGCTGTAGTCGTTTAGTTGGTACTATTTTTTATCCCTCCGTACCCATTGTATACCTTGAAAGTGCGAATTTGGAAAAAACCTTTTATTTTCCGTGTCTACGCAGTCAGAGGAATGCGGTCATTTGATTGGTACTATTGTTATCCCCTTTTTTTCATTTTAACCCCAAAAAGTACGAATTTCGAAAAATCCGTGTATTTTACTTGTCTATGCAATCAGAGGAATGTCTACACCGCATTTCATTATTGTAGGTACATCCGTTTGGTTGGTACCATTTTTATCCCTCTATTCCCATTTTAGCCCTTAAAAGTACGAATTTGCAAAAAATACTTTTATATTATGTATCTACTCAATTAGAGGAATGTACACACTGAATTTCGTGTTTCTAGCTGTTGTCGTTTAATATGTACCATTTTTATCCCTTTTTGCCCTATTTCACCCCCTACAAATAAGAATCACTTTGTGGTGCTCGTTTTTGCTATAAGGGAAATGCGCATGCCAAATATCAAGCAAATATAAACAGACATATTGAAAAAACATGCTAAAATACGCTAAAATATTAGGGATTATTATGGGTATTTTTAGTCTTTGTGAGGGAAAAAATGTTCCCTTTAGGCCGATTTCGCCCCGTTTCAATCCCAACCGATCAACGACTATAAGACGCATGTATGGAAAATTTGAACGTTCTAGCTCTTTTCGTTTAGATGCTAGCGTGCTTTCAACAGACGGACGGATGGACGGACATGATCGTCTAGATCGTCTTAGAATTTTATGACGATCAAGAATATATATACTTTATAGGGTCTCAGGTCGATATTTCAAGGTGTTACAAACGGAATGACAAAGTTAGTATACCCCCCATCCTGGAGGTGGAGGGTATGAAAATATTCAAAAATTTTTTTAATATCGTTTTCGAGTTCGGAAAGCAAACCTACATCAGAAAATACAAAGTTACAAAGAAACAATTTTTAAAATTTATTTTTAATACTTATTCACACTCTGTGGCACCAGTATAAATGCCAAATCAATGAAGAGAATATGTGCAAAAAATACTTTAAATTCCAAGCTTCTATCTGTATTGATTTTGTATTAAAACCCATTTAAAAGTTTGTCTCTTAAAAAACAAGGTGTGAATAAACTGAAAAAAACTAATGAGTAAACTTGAAATAAATGTTAATGTAGAAGTAATACAGATAGAAGCATGACATTTAAAGTATTTTTAGCACATATTCTCTTCATTGGCACCAGCATTAAGTGGCACGGCATAAATAAAAAATATTGATTACCTCTACCAAGTGCTGTCTAACCGACCTTTTGTTTCAACAGTTGAGCGGAGTCCAAAGTGATGAACACTTATTTAAATATTACTACGGAGTAGGGAACGCTGTATAAATGAAATAGTTTAAAAGTGGTTACATTGGGATATAAAGACAAATACTTAAGGAGTCTTCGAATTCCAGTAAGAATAAACTAGAGCCATTGCTGGGGTGGGCGTTAATAAAACCACAATCCACAATATTATGCAAGAAAGGCCTCATTTAGTAGCGCAGCCCAAAAGAAGCAGTGGTTGCAGTTCGCTAAGGATCTCGTGTCACTTACTGTGCCTCAAAGTCAATAACCCAATATGTGGAATAGGATATTTTTTCTGAACGAAAAGCGGTCCAATATCGATGGATCGGATGCCCCTAGTTGCGATTTTCATGACATCAGAAATTAACCTTATTTCACGCAAATAAACAGATTAAATGCCTAAAATCCAAATAAACTTACACAAACTCATTTGCTATCTAAAATATGAATCATGAATCACAGTAAAACATAAATATGAGAACTCACTGATAATAAAACAAAACTGATGGAATTTATGTACAAACATGTAATAATCTACATTCCACCATAGAATAGTCTGTTAATTAAGGAACCTCCCTCGTTTGTGCTGAACCTGGGTGTTGTCTACGGTGTAGGTCAAATGAAAGTTGTGTTGAATAATTGAATAGATACTCTGAACTGTACGTATATATTTATCGAGGCGTTATAAAATAAATTAAAAGCCTTAGTAAATTTGCTGTTTTTTTTTTTTGGGAAAACCCCATCAGCTGCTGGCAAACTAATGGTCGTGGCTTAAAGATTAGTGGACGGTGGTTTCCATAGGCAGTTTGTGGTGATGATATAGGATTAACGTGAAAAATATTTCTTAGATAGAAATATATCGTTCACCTTGAAAGGTCAGCAGAAGAATAAACAAATGAGGCCGGTGGAGGAAACAAGAAACACATTCGAATGTGCCAGAGCAACAAGTCTGGTATGAGTTTTGTTGAAACACAGCAGTAAAGCTACAAGAACAAATTTGTATAAGGTAACGAATTTTTTATTTAGAAATTTGACAAATAATAGCAAAACGCTGCTAATGCGTAGATCACTACTTTCTGTCAAATTTGCCACAGAACCATGATACAAAAGTTTTAAATACCTTAATTTTCATTACTGTTTTCAATAAATTGTTATAACAAAATATTGGCAAACTTCGAATAATTTTATCACAACGACCACTTATAGAGTGCCACAAAAAAAATGATGATATTTAAAGTGTATTCAAATATAAAAAATCATAAAAGAAATATGATTAATTATTTCTAATATTGAGGGAATTAGTAGAAACCCCGAAAAATTAATTGATCTTACGCGCCATAGCATCCACACCAAATTACATGATTCCACATGCAGTTGATACCTTCTTTATCCCATTTTGATTGTAAAAGTACGAATTTCACAATTAAATTTCTTGCTTCTAGCTGCAGTCGTTTTCTGGGTACAATTTCCATCCTTTTCCCCATTTTGACCCTAAAAGTATGAAAAAATTCTTTTTATTTCGAATTCACCGAATTTCCTGATTGTGGCCGCAGCATTGGATTGTACCATTTTTATCCCTTTTTCCTATTCTGATTCAAAAAGGACAAATATTGAAAGATCTCTATATTTTCCACGTCTAAGCGGTTATAGCGACCTATATACAGAAATTCCCAGATGAAGTAGTTTGTTTGGCACTATTTTTGTCCCTTTTTCCAATGTTGACTCAAAAAATCCTTTTTTGAGCATCTACACAGCCAGAGGAATGTTTACACCGAATTTCGTGATCCCTTTTTCCTATTTTGATTCTAAAAGGACGAATATTGAAAGATCTCTATATTTTCCACGTCTAAGCGGTTATAGCGACCTATATACCGAAATTCCCAGATGAAATATTTTGTTTGGCACTATATTTGTCCCTTTTTCCAATTTTGACACAAAAAATCCTCTTTTTTGTGCATCTACACAGCCAGAGGAATGTTTACACCGAATTTCGTGATCCTGGCGGCAGTCCTTGGTACCTTAGGTTGGTACAGTTTTTATCACTTGTTCACATTTGGCCCCAAAAGTACGAATTTTGAAAGGTCTCTTTATTTTTCATTTTTATCCCTTTTTCGTTTTGGATCTTAAAACAGCGAATTTTCGCAAGAACATTTTATTTTCCTTTTCTATGCGGTCAGACGTGCATATGGAATAGCATGTCTCTAGCAGTATTTTGATTGGTACCATTTTAATCCCTCTTTTGCTCAAGGTACGAACATGGAAAAAAATTATATTTTCGGCATCTACGCAATCGGAGGACCGAATTCACTGAATTTCAATATTCTGACTGCATCCCTTGGCGCAATTGGTTGGTACCACTTGTATCCCCATTTTCCATTTTGACCCTAAAAATACGAATTTGAAAAAATACTTAAACATTGCGCATCTACGCAGTCAGAGCGACGTACATTTTCTACCTACTGTGTTTTTGATGTTAATCCCTTTCTTCCCATTTAACCCAAAAAGTACAAAAATGGTAAAATCATTTTATTTTGCGCTTCGACCCAGTGAGTGGAATTTATACACTAATTTCCGTGATTCTGCTGGTTGGTGCCATTTTTATCCCTTTTTCACATTTTGACCCTAAAAGTACGAACATTGAAAGATTTCTTTATTTTTCACATCTAAGCGATCAGAGCAACCTACACAGCGAATTGCATGATCCCAGCTACAGTAGTTTGCTTGGTACCCTTTTTATCCCTTTTCCCCAATTTGGCTCTAAAAATACAAATATGGGAAAGATCTTTATATATTCGGCATCTACGCAATTAGAGGAATGAATGCACCGAATTCCATGATTTTGGCAGCGGCCGTTTGTGCCTTAGATTGGTACCAATTTTATCCCCTTTTCACATTTTGGCCCTAAATGTACAAATTTAGAAAGATTGCCTTATCTTCCGCGTGTAAATGGTTAGAGCGACCTATACATTGGATTTCATGATCCCAGCTACAGCAGTTAGCTTGGTACCATTTTTATCCCTTTTTCAAATTTTGGCCCAAAAAACACAAATATGGAAAAATACTCTTATTTTGCACTTCGACGCAGTCAGAGGAATGTAAACACTGATTTCCATAATTCTAGCTGCAGACGATGGGGCCATTGGTTGGTTCGATTTTTATCCCTATTTCCCATTTGTATCTAAAATTATGAATTTTTAAAAATTGCTTTATATTTCACTTCTAAGTGGTCAGAGCGACCTACACACCGAATTTCATGATTCCTACTACGGTAGTTTGCTTGGTACCATTTTTATCCCTTTTTTCCCAATTTAACCCTAGAAGTATGAACATGGGAAATTTCTATTATTTTTCACACCGACACGGTCTGAGGAAAGTATAAACCGAATTTTATGATTCTAGCAGTAGCCGTTGGTACCTTTGGTTGGTACCATTTTTATCCCTATTTACCATTTTCGACATTACAGTAGGAATTTTGAAAAATATCTTTATTTTCCATGTCAAAATGGTCATAGTGACATACACATGGAATTCCATGTCTCTAGCTGCAATCGTTTGCTTGGTACCATTTTTATCCCTTTTTCCAATTTTGACCCAAAATCTACAAATATGGAAGAATCCTCTTATTTTGCGCTTCAGATGAATGTATACACTGATTTCCATTATTTTAGGTGCAGAAGTTGGCGCCATTGGTTGGTACGATTTCTATCCCTTTTTCCCATTTTGACCATAATAATCAAAATTTCCAAAAAAATTTCTTTATTTTCCACGTGTACGTGGTCAGAGCGAAGTAGACATGGAATTTCATTATCCCAGCTACAACAGTTTGCTTGGTACAATTTTTATCCCTTTTTCCAACTTTGACCCATAAAGTACAAATATGTATTGTTTATTTGTTTCTCCGCAATCAGAGAAATGATTACACCAAATTTCATCCTTCCAGCTGCAGCTGTTTGTACCTTCGGTTGGTACCATTTTTATCCATTTTTTTACATGATGACACTAAAAATAAGAATTTCGAAAGATTTCCATATTTTCCTAATCTAAGCGTTCGGAGCAACATACACACTGAATCTCATGATCCCAGCTACAGTAGTTTGCTTGGTACCATTTTTATCCCCTGTTTCCTATTTCGACCCTAGAAGTACAAATATGAAAAAATTCTCTTATTTGGCTGCCAAAGGAATGTTTACACTTATTTCCGTGATTCCACGTACAGTAGTTGGTTGGTGGCTTTGTCTGGTACCATTTTTATCCCTTTTTCATATTTCTAGCTGAAGTGCACGAATTTCTAATTTATTTTCCCGTCTAAGCGATCGGAATGGCGTAAATAACAAATTTTTCTGGCTGCATCCATTTAGGTGGTACCATTCTTATCCCCTTTCGTTCACTTCCCTTTAAAAGTAAAAATTTGGAAAAAATTCGCTTATAGTGCACATCTACACAGTCTGGAGAATGTATACACCAATATTCACGATTTCAGTTTCACCCTTTTCTTTAGTACCATTTTATCCCTCTGTTACCCTTTAAAATACCTTTTCTAAGTATGACCTGAATGTACTCAAGATTTTTGTTTTTTTTTGTGGTAAAGTTATTTCACCTCACATTTTCTAATCATTTAGAATTCAAGCTAACTTTCCATTAATATAAATTTGTCCCTCTTTACTTCTCCTACTTATCGAGCGACTGCTTGGGATTACTCTGAGGAAGGGTGTTATGCTATGTGAAACGAAATTAAAAGCCTTTATCATATAACAACAAACTTTTTGGAAACCTAATCATTACAGTTTATTAAACATTAATGAGTTAAAAACACACAAATTTCAAATCCTCCGCTCCGCCTTCTACTATAAACCGCAGCAACAAACCACAAAGGTAACCCTGTCAGGTTGCTGCCTTGGCTGTACAACGAAAACCGATTAAATCAAACCACTTTAAAGTTTAAAAGAAACCACAGCATTTTTACGTGATGAAATTTTACTTCAAGGTACAGAATTTGTTCACACGCACACCTGTTTATGAACCACTTCACGCAAAATGAACAACCGGGTCAAAAATTATGACTGGCGTAAATTTGAAACTTGCAAACAAAACCCCCCCGTTTAAATGAGGGCGTAAGAATGAGAGAAAACCTGAACAATAGCCGCTGTGAGTTTTCGCCCGCATAAAGATCGAACACAATGGTCTTTCAATTCCATTCCATATCAATTCATTTCAATTCAATCTGTGATTCTTTAATTTCCGTCATTCACTTATAACCCACAACCATCGCTCGAATACCAAAACCGAACATGGCCATGGGAAGAGAATGATGTTGAATTTATGTCGATATCCAGCAGTGCGAGAATTTCACAGTTAATAAAATTTGATGGTTCTGTGCTGGACTATGAATGAAAATGCCAGCTTTTTGTTATGCATTGGCCTAACAAGCGAAAGTGGGAAAGTTTTTATGAAGGTGAAAAAGAGTCCTTTTTCACAAAGTTGGAGTGGTTTTTATTAAGTAAAAAGTTTTCAATTGAATGAACAAATATTTCTTGGATATACGCCACAGGTTTTGATGAAACCCTGGTAAAATATAATTTTGCAGATAGTCTGTGGCCAAATAAATGTATTGTCTTTTGAAAGAATTGTTCAAAACAAATGAGGAAAGGTAACAATTGGGGGGTTTTATCTTATTTATTTATTCTTTTTGAAGTAGAGGACCTCGCTTTAAGTTAGCTTAAAGATTAACAAAACGAAATTGAGAAAACCGAACAAAATTGGGAAATATAAAAATCTTACTTCCAAAGTAGAGAGTCTTTAACGCAAACTGAAAGAAATGTACATGGAAAATTTTCGAGAAGAGATCGGCCTTCAGTTCAGCCTTCATGAAGCTCATTTTCATCTCGGTGGCTATGTCCTGCAAATTTATTTTATTTTTCGTGAATAAGACATAATTTATATAATGCCCTTCATAAGGCAATTTTGTCAACAATCTTCTCCAAAAATTTCGATTTTTCGTTATTACTTTTTTTCTCAAAAATGTTCAAAGATTAAAAAATGTTTATTTGATGAATCCTAGGAATGGTTCTTAACACCGTTTAAATATCTTGCAGAACTGTTTCTGTTAATGGTCAGTCCGACTGCAGTGCGAATGAGTGATATTATCCTTAATCAACAGCACGTATACGCTACCTACACACACAACAGCCTATAAGATTTGTTCAACGAAATTTGTGATTTTGACCTTGCAGATGAAGTTTTTTTTGGTTTTATATGTTCCTCAGAGAGTAAATCAAAATTAAAAACGGTTTGGAAGATATGAGTCTGAGAAAATTATCACTTTTTTGCAAAAATGATACAGGATCTAAATATACGAATCGGCTTACAATCACCAGCTGAATCGATTTAACGATGTCTGTCTGTCCATCTAAGCTTGTTCGCACTCTACAGGTCGCAATTGTGGTCCGATTGTCATGAAATTTGGCAGAAGTTACTTTTTTGGCCTCGGACAATTGGTATTGAATTTGGAGAAAATCGGTTCAGATTTAGATATAGCCTCCATACAAATATCCCTATAATTTACACTATTACTGCTCTAGAATACACATTTTACATGGGACCATGACCGAATTTTCAGGATCATGTTATATTTGAACTAGAAACAGCTCACGGGAATGTGGACCACATGGGTCTATGTTTTGATATAGCCTCCATACAAATATACATCCGATTAACAATATTACTGCTCTAAAATGCACATTTTACATCGGATCTTAATCAAATTTTCCACACAATGTTGCATTTATACTAGAAACAGGTATTTTGAAAGCCAGCTATAAAGGTCAATGTTTTAGTATAGGCCCCATACAAATGAGCGCTCAGTTTACACTATTATCGCTCTAGAACCCACATCTAACATAACAGATCATGTTATATTTCAATAAAGAATACCTACTTTGAAAGTGATCTATAAAGGCCCACTTTTTAATGTAGTGCCCTTACAAGTGGGCCCCATTCGATTTATTACCTCTTAGGACCTACATTTTACATCGGATTTTTTTTTTCAAATATTGCAGATTATATTATATATTTCATACTAAGAATACATACTTTCAAAGTGATCTATATGGACCCAGTTTTTAATGTAGCGCCCTTAAAATGGGCCCATTTTTATTATTACCCCTCTAGGACCCACACTTTACATCGGAAGTTTATCAAATTTTTCATTTTGTATTATATTTCAACTAAGAAGACATATTATGAAAGTCAAATATATGGGTCCATATTTTGGTATAACCCCCATACAAATTGGGTCCCCATTCTACTCTATTACATCTCTAGAACCCACATCGTACATTTGATCTTGATATAATTTTGCATATCATGTCATATTTCAATTAAGAATAACTGCTTTGAAATTGATCTACATGGAACCACTTTTTAAAGTAGAGCCCTTACAAATGGCCCCATTTTAATGTTTACCCCTCAAGAACGCAAATTTTACATCGGATTTTTTTTTCAAATTTTGCAGATTATATTATATATCAACTATGAATACAAAGTCAAAAATATGTGTCCATACTTTGATATAACCAAAATGGGCCGCCCATTCTACTCATGATATACTTCAACTATGAATACCTACCTTGAATGAGAAATATATAGACCCATGTATTGGACCAGGCCCCAAGTGTTGTTATAGGCCTCCTTTCAAATGTCGGTCCGATTCATCCTATTACTACTGTATAATTTATATTTGTCTGCCGGAAAATTGGATCAATTATTTACCATATTTCTTACTGTATAATTTATATGAACTACATAAAATTGCTCCCATGAAACACCTGGTTTTAGTAATAAAAGCGTGGTATATACGCAGGTAGTGCTGTAGGGTAGGGTATATAGTCGGCCCGCCCTACTTTAGCCTTTCCTTACTTGTTTTTTTTTTGAATTCTTCGCACACGTCCACATATTTTAAACCAACGCCATACTGGTCATTTACGTCCACTTTCCATACAATGCCCTTTTGCAATATTCAACCATTAATGTGGATTACCTAACCCTCCTAGACCAGTTTTGTGCTTTTTCAAGAAATTTTGAGTAATTTAAAAATTTATATATTTTCTTTCCCTGACACTTCTTTATAAGATTTCTTTAAATAATTTATTCTTTATTTTTAGCAATAATTAAAAAATTGCAAATATTTAAAGATCCCTAGAAATTATTCCATCCCATTCCTATTGCTTTAGAGAAATTACAAAATTCTCAGTGTAATACAAACCCCAAATATATATGGGCTTCATTAAAATTTCACTCCCGCCCTTTGTAAACTGTATTTATAGCCACAAATATTCCTTGTTAATTTTTACAAAAAAAATCCACATTTTTAAACCCTCATAAGCCCCACCAACATAAAGTCAAACTAAAGCCCACCCACGCAACTTCACTGCGGTTTACATAGCACAGTACAGTACAACAGTCCTTTTAAAGTATATCCTTTAAGTACAATACTGGCAACATAGTTAAACAATAGCACAATGGCACAAAAAGGACAACAACAGATTTAATATCACTTCATAAATAACGCAACGAGCAACGAGCTGGTGGTGGAGGGACGAGAGAATGGCCAGTTGAGCCAAAAATATCTACGAATAGTAATAAATAAACTTACCCTTGATAAAATCAACAGCCATTTCCAGGCCGTAGGTATCCTTATCGCAATCATCCAAAATGTGAGCACCTAGCGTTATGTTCGGCAACAGTTGCTGTTTATTCACGCGGTCCAGCGTATAGAGCATGGCTTCCAAAGCCTGAATGCCGCCCTGGGGCATAATGGGCCCGCATGTTATGCTATCCTCGCGCGAATGAACCATCATCAGGCCGCCCAGTATAACGTTGCCCTCCATGACGGAGGCATGTTTGACCGGCCAGGTGGGGGTGGTGGTTGTGGTGGCGGTAGAGCCACCCAACATCAGTGGTGTCGACGTTGAGAACGTAGTCAATGGTGTGGAAGTTGAGAGGAATGCCGGCAGTGTGGTCCACGATGATGACGAGGGCGATAGAGTTGATGTTGCCAGCTGCATTAACGATGTGGCGTGGGTGTGTGGTTCCACGCCGAACGAATTGATTGCGGTTAATCTAGTATTAATGAAATCTTCAATTGATGTCAATGAGGAGGGGTACAGGGTTGAGGGGGAATTTACACCGTCCGCTATGGTGGTGGCCAAGGTAAATGAAGCTGTGGTTGGGGCGCTGCTGCTCTCTTCATGGCTGGTATTATTTGGCCAAGTTGTTGTTACTGGCTGGGGCTTTTGTGGCATTGTTGCAGTCAGGGTTGTTGCCGAGGGAGAGCTGGTTGAGGCTAAATTCGTTAAAAAATTCAATAGTTTTTGTTGTTCAATTTTTGCTGCCTCGACTAATTTAACAACATCCTTAGTTGTTGATGTTGAGGTGGTCGGCCAGGTTGTTGCTGCTGCTGCCACATCCGGCGGCGTTAACGACGAAGAGGAGGGAGAGGACGAGTTCATTTTATCAGTTTCATTAGTGGCTGTGGAATTATTGATTATTTGCCATTTATCCTCATCATGAGTTTCATCGCCAGCATCAACATCGTCATCATTATCTTCTTTTTCATTATTTCCCTCATTTCCATCATTTCCATATTCATTGACTTTTAACCATTTGTTGTGCTTATCTTTGCTTAGATTGCCATTCAACCATTCGGAATTCATAATATCCATCTTCTTGGAAATCATAACAACGGTGTTATTGACAGAGCCAGAGCCAAAGCTCGTGTTATTGTGATATCCTTGACTTGGTTGCTGGTGTCCTTGTTGTGGTCGTTGGATATTTGTGACATTCTCTTTGGCATTATTGTCATTGATTTTCCCTATAATGCTATTGTTTATAGTTTCTGATTTGTTAATTGTTATGAGATTGAGATTGTGGTTGTTGTGTTTTGTAGAAGAATTATTGGATGTGTTCATGACATGAATGGCATCGGCCAGCAAGGTTATATTTAGCAGGGTTACTGGCTGTTCAGTGGCGTTCAAGGTTAATGAGTTTAAGCGTTTGTTTCTTTGAAAGTTTTTGGAAAGGATACCAAATTCCCTGTGCGATTGCTTGACTTCCTGATGGTGTGGATTTTCTTTTAAAAGAGAGCTCGTATTTTGCTGATTAATTTGGTTGACATTGGTCGTCATATTTGTATTGGTTGTAGGTTTTTTAAGATCTCCAAAATCGTTCACTTCTTTTGTGTTCTGAATTTGCTTTTCTCGAAAAACTGTTGATTTGTTATCCTTAAGGACTTTTAAATCTCTGTGTTCTTTCTTCACTTTAAAATCTTTATTTTCTTCGAAATTTCTTTCTTCTGACTTTCTCAGTTGTTTTGCTCCATTTTCGCCTAGGTCTGTTATAAGAGTTTCATTTGGTTTACTTGGGTCATTCTTGGACATAATCTCTCCTGAGCCCTCTTTGGATGTATTCACATTTGAGACAGTCAGTTGGTCTTCGGTGGCAAATTCTTCTTTCTCTGTGGTCTCTAGTAATTTTGATTTATTCAAGTCGCTCTCAGGATGTTCTGTCATGCTCTCATCTGCTGTAATCTTCGTCTGCTGGAGGCTCTTTTCAGATTCTTTTGGTTGTCCCTCTTTGAAAGTAATAACATTTGATTCCGCCATTTTTACTTTGCTGGAAACTTGTGCTTTCGTCGTCGTATCTATTGCTGATTTACTCAAATGTCTCTCAAAATGTTCTTTTATGCTTTCTTTTGCTATAGTCTCCGGCTGTTTAAGATTGTCTTGAAATTCTTTTGGTTTTCTTGGGTCCTTCTTAGACATAATGTCTTCTGAACTCCCTTTAGAAGTATTCACATTTCGGCCCGGCAGTTCGTTTTTTGGGACCACTTCGTCTGTCTTGCTCATCTCTTCTACATTTGTTACCTTCAGTCGCCTCTCAGGATATTGTTGCATGCTCTCATCTACGGATTTCTGTGGCAGTTTGAGACTGTCTTGAGATTCTTTTGCATTTGCTGTTTCCTTCTTAGACAAAATCTCTTCTGAGTGCTTTGCAAACCTGTTCACATGTGAGACCCGCATGTCGTCTTTGGTGGCTACTTCAACTGTCTTTCTTATCTCTTCCTCTTTTGTAGCCTTCGGAAGCCTCTCAGAATGTTGGTTCATTCCCTCATCAATTGTAATATTCATCTGTTTTAGACTCGCCTGAGATTCTTTTGGATTCCATGAGTCCATCTTAGGCAAAGTCTCTTCCGTGGCCTCTTCAAACTTGGCAACTTCATCTTTCTTTCTTATCTCTTCGTCTTTTGTTAACTTCAGTCGCCACTCAGGTTGTTGATTCATGCCCACATCTGTTAAATTCTGCGGCTCTTTGAGGTTGTCTTGAGATTCTGTGCGGGTCCTTAAGTCCTTCTTAGACAAAGTCTCTTCTGTGTTTTCTTCAAAGCTGTTCCCATTTGTGCCCTCCATTTTATCGTCTGTGGCAACTTCTTGTTTCTCTCTTATTTCTTCCACTTTATTTGTCGTTAGACGCCTCTCAGGGTGTTCTTTCATACTTTCACCTTCTGTTTTCTGTGGCTGTTTGAGGTTCTCTTGAGATTCTTCTAGATTCCTTGAGTCCTTTTCAGTTATAGTCTCTTTAAACCTGTTCACATTTGCTCCCACCATTTCGACTTTGATGGCAACTTTTTCTCTCTTTCTTTTCTCTTCCATTTTAGTTGCCTTCACTGGGCTCTCAGAATGTTCTTTCATGCTTTCACCATCTGTTTTTTGCGGCTCTTTGAGACTCTCTTGAGAGTAGTTGCCATGATTCTCCTGAAGTTTGTTTTTAGATCCATCTTTGTCTGGCCTTCGTTCATTAAGTTTTTCCAATTGTTTTTCTTTTAATATCAACTCTTCTTGCTTATGTTCGACCAAGGTTTCTTTGGCAGTCAAAGGTCTTAAAATACTTGGCAAGGTTGTCATATCTTCATGAACTGGACGATTAGGTCCAGCTAGGCTATCATCAATCTTCGACTCTAGGACAGTTTGATGCGTGGTTTCTTCTGATAGACCTCTTCTCTCTTCCGGCTTACTAATTTCTTTATCTCCTTCTTCTCGCGCAAAACTACTCTTGATCTTAAGTTTGCCTCCAGTTGAATTTGCTGCCCCTGTAGTATTTATTTCAATTGCATCTGAGGGATTTTTGCGGCCGTTCATTTTACTTATGCTTTCTGTACTCTTTTCTGTTTGAGAACTGCTCTCCGTCATGTTCTGGTGTATTTTTATGTCTCCTCTCTTATTAGATTCTTTACTGCTGAGTTTACTTTCTGAGGGATTCTTGCTATTGTTTCGTATTATTTCAATTTCATCTGAGGGATTATTACTCTCGTTTCGTTTATTTATACTTTCTGTACTCTGTTCTGTCTGAGAGTTGCTCTCCAACTTGGTTTGATCTCTTTTTATGGACTCTCCATGATTAGTTTCTTTACTGTTGAGTTTACTTTCTGAGGGATTTTTACTCTTGTTTCGTTCACTTATACTTTCTGTACTCTCTTCTGCCTGAGAGTTGCTCTCCATCTTGGTTTGATCTCTTTTGATGTCTCCTCTCTTTTCAAAACTTTTATTGTTGAGTTTACTTGCTGAGGAATTTTTACTCTCGTGTCGTTTAGTTATACTTTCTGTACTCTTTGCTACTTGAGTGTTGCTCTCCAACTTGGTTTGATCTCTTTTGATGTCTCCTCTCTTATTAGAAACTTTACTGTTGATCGTACTCTCTTCTGCATTATAATTGCTCTCCAACTTGCTTTGATTTCTTTTTATGTCTCCTCTCTTATTAGAATCTTTACTGTTGACTTTACTCTCTCCTACATTATAGCTGCTCTCAGTTAGTTTTTGATCTCTTTTTATATCTCCTCTGTTATTGGAACCTTTGCTGTTGAGTTTACTCTCTTCTACATTATAGCTGCTTTCTATATTGGTTTGATCTCTTTTTATGGATTCGAAATCATTACTATCGTCCTTTGGAATTTTTGATGTTGTTATTCTTTTGTTTGAGGAGGGTTTTGCGCTACTATCTGGTGAAAGCGATATTAGGGTAGGTTGTGTCTCTTTTTTGGAATCTTTTGATGTATTCAGTGTTATTGTCTCAGTTGGCTTTTGTAGTTTTTGTTCTTTGTTTGTAGCTTCCTTAGGGAGTTCCTGTTTTATACTTGTTTCATAATCCAGAGACTCATTTGAAGGAGCTGACCTATTCGTTAGAGCTTGATTTGCTGCTTGGTTTAGTCCTGTTTTTGCTTTCTTAGGTTGAAATTCTTTTTCTTGACCTATCACTTCTTTTATAAGCTCGATTTTTGGGGTGTTGTTTAATTTTTTTGCTTCAGTATCGATACCTTTAATATTTCCCTGCTTTGCCTTGGGATACTTGAATTCTGTACTTCCCTGAATGTATTCTTCCCTTTCATGCTGTTGGTTTCCAAGTCCTTCCACATCTTCCTTTCGCTTCTTTGTAATTAGTGATGTTAATGCTTCCTGATTATAATTCACCGTCTGCTGTAAGTCTTCAATTAATTTTTCATTTTTTTCTCGTGCCAACTGATCTGCATTTTTGTGAAATAATCCTTTATTCCGCGACACGGGCGGTGGTTGATTTTGCACCTTTGTACCGGTATCATTAATTAAATTATTATTCAAAATCGATGATGAGGGTGCTTGGGCACGACTGGCAGCACCACCTTCTAACTCAGCTGGGCGTTGTGCTGTGTTATGGTCGGGCGCTTGTGGCAAGTTGCTGGCCTCTCCCGCATTGTCTGCTGAAACTTTCACCAATTTTCTTTTAACATTTGCGCTATTAGAAGTGGTCTGGTGTGTTGCTGACAATTTTTCTCTTTGTTTTCCTGTTGAATTCACCAAGTTTTCAGCGGATTTTTTTCCATCCTCAAGTGGCTTTATTATATCTGTTCTAATATGACCAGTTGTGTGGGTATTTAATGCTGCATTATCCCCTCTTATTTCAGGCAAACTTTGCACTTTCCTATGTCCGGGGGTCATAATGCTACTGCTCGTCCCTCTTTGCTGCTGACCATGGACAGTTTGTTGGTGTCTCTGTGTTGATAAATGGTCCAAGTGTGTGGGTGCAGGTAAATGCAAGGGAATCCTCGACTCGACAGCATCATCCTTTTTTGCATCATCTCTAGTTCGGAGGTCCTGCTTATGATGATATAAATGATAAATGCGTTCTGTTGCTGCTGATGTTGCATTCTCGGACTCTAAGGTCATTTGGTTGGGGGTGTTGTTGCTGTTGTTGACATACAATTTGTTGCTAACCCTGCTCCCTGCAGACTTATTGCCAAAACTGCTGATGTTGCCCTTACCCTTAGCCTCATCCTTGTAACCGTTGTTTCCGTTTTCTGTTATATTGCCCTCATTTGTTTGCTGTTGCCTGCCAGCCGGGCTAATCCAAGTTCGACTATGGCTGTTGCTGGTGCTGTTAATGTCATCTTGATTTGTTGGCCATTGTAATTGTAAACGTAAATTTTCTTTTACTACTTGCGAGCGGTATTGTTGTTCGTGTGGTGGTGCTTGCTCCTCTCCCACTTGTGCGAGTTGTAAATGTTGGGGCTGCTGCTGCTGCTGTGCCCCACATGCCATCCAAATATATGGTGTTAGCCATGTTAGTACGATTAAGTGTAGCCGTAATCTCTTGTAGTGCCGGCCCCGTAACAATTTGTTTGGTTTGCTGGTTTTATGGTCGTGTTTCATATTAAATCACTGCCAACTGTTACCTGTAGTTTAATTTCGATTTATTTCCAAGATTCCAACGTTATAATCTCGATTCGATTTCTCGAGGCCGTAAATGTGGTTCCTTGTTAGTTTCTTGGCATTCTCTCTCACTCTCTGTTAAGCAAATGTCAGCATAATTCTATATCCTCCGCCATGTCATTGAGAATTCGAGGGGTTTGAAGTTAGAAGCCGTTTTAGTGCTCAGAGCCAACAGGCTGTGTCATTCTCAAAAGTAGGATATATTCTTGGATATTTAATGTAGTCTTCGTGTTGTCCAAATTTCAGCAACAATTTCTGCAAAGAGAGAAGCGATAAACGGAATATTAAAGTAAGTGGTAGACGACCAGAATGATTCATAAAAATGTTGACAGTTGGCCTGCTAATGGATATTGTTTTATTCGCTGGACCAAAATGAGTTCCATTATTGCACATATTCTCTCTTAAAATACCAAGAAATAACAATTTTCTTGCCTAGTGTTATTGTACAAGAAGTAATTTTGAAACATTTGAAGATAATAATATTTAATAGGACAAAACTAGAGCTGGCCTCCACAGCAATACATGCATTAAAAGCCACCAGTTGTGGCTGTGGCAAGTCCATTTTCTAGTTATGCTGCAAATACCTCAGCAATAAATTGCAACTACAACTACAAGTGTTACATGCAATTAAACTAATTCGGTTGGGTAGTGTGTGTGCACTTTGTACAAATTGTGCAAATCGTACAGAAACAGGAACTAAGTTGCGTATGAGCAATATTTTTGCTGAATAATTAATACGTATACGTCATGAAGCACACTTATTCAAATCCACACACATCTCTCAACAGTGTTGGAATGCATGCTCTCCTACTCTCTCTCTCCCTCCCTCACACACACACATGTATTCAAAGAGCTCAAATGTTCCAGCAAATAAAACTAAATTTGAAGAAAAGCCAACGAATTCACTGCACAGTAAGAATGAAGAATTTTATAAAAACATTCCGTTCATAACTTTTTAATGATCTTTTATTACTCATATAAAGTGTAATAATATTTATGGGCATGTAAGCAGAGTACATAAAGCATAACTCACACGCATACACACACGCACATACAACATGAAGTCATACTCAATCGTATGTTACATTCATGTATGCGTAAGGCTATGTTCATATACTCACTCCGCAGCATTCTCAATATATACATCCACACACATCAAACACACCATAAATAAGCGTATAAGCCAAAGGAATTCTCGCCTCTGCAAATGTATTCGCATACACTGGGGACCGTATAGATAAGTTCAAATCTCTCGAAATTTTACGAATTGAAGTCCAATAAAAACACTTAAAATTCATCAAAGATGATAAAAGTGGTAAGAAGCATCATAAAAAAATATCCAATTCTGTTACAAATTTTCCCCACTATGGAAATGCGGGTAATTTTTTTTGGGAATCAATTGAAAATCTGCGGTTACCAAACAAAATAATGTGGGAAAATATTGTCAAATTTGGAAAATGATTAAATTTTTGTTTTAAAACTTGTGTTTGCTGGACTAAAACACATAGATTTCTTAAGTTTTCTTAAGTAAACTATATATCTATCGAATGCTCCAGGTTTCTTCTTTTCAGGTTTCAAATCGGTTGATAACCACTAAGTTATATGAAAGATTTTGGGGGTGTCTGGCAAATTTCTAATACCTACAGGAAAAGCAGTATCACTTCGTAGAGTTTTTGGACTGTGCTATTGGTCCATATCACATGTTATGTACTGCAACTATTTGATGCAAAAACTACTGTTGCATGTATTGTTTTCACTCGTAGAGGTAACTTTTATTATAATTATGAAGCCGAACAATACACTTTTTATAACAATGTTATACCGATATTGGAAAGGGCAGAAAAAGGGCTTTAATATGTAATGTAAGAGGTAGTAAGAAGCGAACACCTTTGGAACATCATTACACGTAAAACTAAAAATTTCATTAAATGTAACTTTATGAAAAAAACTAATTCTAAAGAACACTGCGTAAAAAAACTGAGATATCACAGCGACATGACGAAAACTGCCGTAAATATATTTAGAGAAAACATATTTACGGCAGTGATGTGTTAAGACATTCTGAGTAAGTAGTCAACATATGGGTCTACAAAAATATACCAAATATTTTATATAATTTTTTTACTATTGTGTCATAACGAAATTTTGGAAATATGTATAAAGAAAAAATATTTTTATAAAATAAAGGGGAAAATATCTTTCAGAATTTGGAATTTTTTAATAAAATTGTCACCATTTATTTATTTACAACAGGACTGTAAACGTAATTAACGAGAATGGTAACATTTTAATAATTATTCAGCATAAAGGGTTAAGAAATTATAATCGACATATTGCGAATGGTGCTTTGCAATTTGAGAATTTTGGCAAATGAAAATTTATTCACGCTGAAAAATTTTGAAGTTTTAGAGAGGATATCTAGGTAGGCTGTTTATCAACAAGAATCTGGAAGATCAGTAACCAATTGAATAATGCAAAAAATCCGTAACCAATTATTTTTCTTGGATTTTTCATTGTTTGTATACCTTGTGTTTATGAACTAATGAAAAATAACATAATTTTGATGATTTTTCACTGTAATTCCAATTGATTTTGTAAAAAAAATCAATAAAAAAACGTAAAAAATAGAATCCACCATTTCATCACTTTCAAACTCACACATTCGCTTAAAAATAGAACTAAGTACACTACTTGGATTGGATTCAACAAAATGGATACGAAAATCAATATAAAAGAATTAAAATTGCAAAAACTTTAAAAAATCTTCTAAATTACCTTCAAAACGAGGTACAACACATTACAATCGGTAAAGTCTTTCAGCAGTTACAGGCGATTGAATGAACACACCTTTTAAAAAAGTAGTATGTTTTTCACGGTTGAATTGGTACTCATAAAAAAATTCAATTTTTTTTTCAAAAATACGTATACAATATTTTTATGAGAAGAATACATACAAAAAGTTTCAAAACAATCGCAGCTATCGAGGTCAAAAACCGCACCGTTTGACGTGGAATGACTCATATATATTCTTAATCGTCATAAATTTTCATAAAATTCTAAGACGATCTAGCCATGTCCGACTGAAAGCAGCCTAGCATCTAAACAAACGGAGCTAGGACGGCCAAATTTTCCATAAATGCGTCTTATAGTCGTAGATCGGTTGGGATTTGAACTGGGCGAAATTGGCCCAGAGGGAAACATTTTTTCCCTCACAAGGACTAAAAATACCCATAAAAGCCCGTAATATTATGGAGTATATTTGCTTGGAATACTTGGAGTGCGCATTCCTCTGTTTTCACCATAAGTTGGTTCATATTTGTAGGGAGTGTTATAGGGCAAAAAACCTATCAAAAGACAACAGCAAATGACATGCAATTCGGTGCGTACATTCCTATAATCGAGTAGATAAGGATTTTTTCCAAATTCGACATAGACGACATAGAGGGATAAAAATAGTCCCAACCACACGCCAGCACCTATAACAATGAAATTCGGCGTATATATTCCTATGACTGCATAAATACGCAAATTAAAATGTTAAAGAGATATAATGGGAACATAGGAGCTAAAATGGTACCAACCAATCGCCTACAGCTAGAACGATGAAATTGGGTATGTACATTCCTCTAATTACGTCGATACGTATAATAGAGAGATTTTTCGAAATTCATACTTTTAAGGGGCTAAAATGGAAAAATGTATAAAATGGTACCAACCAAATGCAATCGGTCATGGAATTCGGTGTTTTCATTCATCTGACTGCATTAACTCGCAAAATTTAAATTAGTTTCACAAATTAGTAGTTTTTTAACTTTTTCGACAAAAATGGGTAGAATAAGAAAGTTAGGTTATATTGCACTGTGTACATAAGAGATAATGGATTTTTAAAATATATAATTTTTTTTGCATTAAAATAGGGTGGAAATACAACAACCAAACGTCTGTAACTGAAAATATTCCCACTATCCCCCAATATTTAGGGTGTTTAACCTGTTTTGAAGATTGGTGCCTTATATTTTCTTTTAAATAATTAAAATGTTATATTTATTTATTAAATTATTTTTTAATATTAAAAAACTAAAAAAAAATAATATTTTTATTAGCTTTATTAAAAAAATAACATTTGCCTGAAAAGTTATTGAACTTCTACGAAACTCGGCAGCCTCTGTGGAAGGCAACTCATGCACTATGGTCCCAAATCCATATTTTTTTGGCAGAAATTAAATCGGAAAATGTTAAATGTGTTTATATTTTCTTAATGGCAACACTCCAAGCTATCAAGAATATGTATTGGAGAAAACTAGGTGGCAACGCTGCAAGTCTGAGAGTCATTTAAAGTTTGCCGTTGAAACAAGTGGGATTAATTGAAGTCTAGGGCAGATATACAAAATACTTAAAATTAAGGCGTAAAAAGAAAATAATGAAGTGACTATATTACTGAAAATGATGGCCGGCGTAAGTAGTTGAAAAATATATTTAATTTATATTTTGTGATTACTGTAGTCTTGATAGTTTTCTTAAGTGTTGTAATTTTGTGATTCGTAGTGAGCATAACCTAAGATATATGTAACCAAAGATATATGTATTACTTAACTTGACTCAAAGTGTTCGTCTGAGTGTGTAGTTTATGGTAGAATTAATAACTCGTCAGCATTTTTCGGGAAACTCCTACAATTGCCACTTTATTTTAGCACAATTTCGATTAGCCATAGTACATATATTTGATCATATCTCTGAATCAGATTTGTGTATGAGACCCATCAACATATCATTTTTAAGGTATTGTAAGTACCTTTAAAATTGTATATAACGTCAATCACTTTTATGTACACATGTAGACATTTTGTATTATTTCCAGAAATAATTATTTAAATTGCAGTGTCAAGTAGAATATTTGTTTGATATATTTTGCTTTTGTAATAATGTTTCATTATTTTATGAGTGATAATTATGTTGGTTATATATTGAGTTTATATGGGAGGTTGTAGTGGGTGTGGTTTTGACTAGCAAATTTGCAAAGTTACAAATTTACAAAGTTAATTTATCGACTTTATGCCATAACAAATGGATTTGGCACCAGTGTGCCATGGTGGAAGGTATATAAAGTTTGGCCCGTCCGAAATTAACGCCGTTTTAACTCGTTTTCGTGTATCTTAAAGATCTCTTAATGGGTTAAGCCACTCTCGAGGGCCTCTTTCGGATTTTTTTTTGGAAAACTATTACCTAAATCTGTATACAAGATTTTTAGAGAAATTAATTAAAAAGTGTCGGTGTGTTGTTGCGCCAACGTCTCTGTTTTTTTTTTCGGTATCCACGGCCGGATACTGAGCTTCTGTAATTTTTAATTATGGTGATTTCTTAAAAAAAATCTGAGTCGGCCGACTTTGGCCTTCCCTTATTTGTTCTGTATTCTCACAAACAAAAATTGAAATAAAGATCATATTTTTGAGACACATAACACTTTTTAATTAAGAAACAAGCTTGGATTTTTGATTAAATTCAACTGAATTCTACAGGTTGAAAATTATGAAGATAATAAATGAATTATAACATTATAAATATACGATCAATAAATATTCATTGTGACATTCAATTATGACATGAAGAAATCTGAAGTCATGTCTCTTTAGTGCTTGCAATAAAGTTGTCCAAATATTTTTTTAAGTAAGGACTTAATCTCATAAATCACTCTGAAATCTCTCGTAGTTTTTCTACACTCCAAATGCGACAATTTTTCATAATGACATGTGAATTGAACCGAAAATGCGCCATTATTGAAAAAACAAGATTTTCGAAATAAATGTGGACAATTTTGTTGTCTGTTTATTGCCAGATCTGACTAATTTAAAAAAAAACCCCTTCCAACAATACCACGAAACATTTCCAAGCCATAGATTTTTTAAAGTTATCCGTAGCTATTCCCAGTCAAATATAAATTATTGTTCTGTAAGCATTTTTTGACATCTGTTCAAGCAAATGCCTTACCATATTTAATTGCCGCCCAGTGTTCGTCAGCAAACATTTCGTTCCGTATGTGTTTTTGTGTTTATGGAACTTTGTGTGTGTCGGTTTGTAAGTATGTAGATTATAGCTGTGGTCTCAACATACCATTTTACTTCATTCACTTCTCCTTCCGTTCCCCCTCAAATAACTTACTTGGGCCAATATGGAGGAAATGGAAAACAAAAAGCCAAAACCGCTGCAAAGCAAAAACTGACTGAGCTGTAACTCATTTAGCAAAAGTTTTTCTCGCACACAAAGCGAATGAAAGTGGAGGTTATTAAAGCTTTAAGAGCAAAGTTATTCTGTTTTTAATTGAATCGAATTTTTATGGCATCAAGTGCAGAAAAATGCCTCAGTCGTTATTTGCTTTTGTTATTGCCAACTTTTTAGTCGAAATGGGTTTTGTTTGGGCAGTCTTTTCTGCTTTCAAATAATTGGTTATGCCATGAAAAAGGGATGATAATAAGTTAGGGTTCAATATGGCCAAGGAAAAAATTAAATACATATCGAAGTAATTTTAATGTATTGTAATAGCCGGTACCGAAGAAAACAAAAAATAATCTAAGAAATTTTCGGTCGTTGTTTATATTCGAAAAAAGAAATACAAGACCCAAAGAATTTGAAGCCAATTCGCTGGACGGTTGCTTAGATTTTTTGGTGAAGATTTGACTATTCCTTCTCTATGAACGTGGATGAACCTGAAGATGTTGATTTTCCTTTGGTTTACACTTCTCAAATGTCCCAGACTCCACGTGAGGCCGTAACATATCTCCGCGTTACGAATACCGACCACAGCAACAGTTGTAAAGGTTGTTTGTTTTCCCTCCAACTAATCACCATAAACCTGAGCGAACAGGCGCGTGCTGCAAACCATTTATGCCCAGACATAAACAGCGAAGCTGCAACAAGCGGTGGCGTATTAACACAACCACTCAGCGCTATGGAACACATCAGGACATCACGCAAGGCAAGTGAAGAGCGTATTATACGCTGTTCGGCATATAATACTCGTAACAAAACCGTATTAAGGACAACAGCATAACAGTCTGAACTTTGTCATTAAATAAGGCCATGTTATTATGGCATACTTAAATAATGAACCACCAACTCATGTAAATCATTATGGATTAAATAAAGTATTTTTTTTGCGGTGCGGGAGGGAGCGTTTCCACCATTCAAGAGTCCTGCCTTATGCCACAGCAATAAACGAAGATCCGCCAAGTTTTAAGGTCATTGGAATTTGTGGGAATTTTCCGAAAGAATTATGAAATTGCGTTGCAAAACAACAGCAACAACCGAAAAAAAAAAAACAATTTAAAAAAGACTTAGTGTCATTTTCGGGGAATATTTAAGTTCATGACACGTGACCGGGCAGCTGCTACAGCTTAGCATGGAATATCATCATAAAACTTCACTGGAAAGACTTCGAACTTTAGGCTCTTTCAATTTACATCATTTGCTTAGTGGTTGAGTAAATTAGAGTTGGAGGGATGCCCAATTGCTTCTTGAAGGAAAATGAGAAAATATATTAATTTATAAATATTATTTATTTATTTGGAAAACTTTAATGATATATTACAAAAATCTGAAGACGGATTTGGTCTTGATCAAACCGTAGAGAAGAGAATATTTAATGTTATATCGAAAAGCAAATTGTCTGCACATCTAGAAACGTCAATATCGAACCCGGAAACCAGCGTTGGCCATAGCCACATTCCATCGGGGAATGTCATATGGGGTTTATACTCGATATTGAATTCGTTATCTCAAATTTAGGACCAAAGAATTGAAAATATCTAATACGTTTTAACTACATTACAAAATTTACAAAAAGATCCCGTATATTTATACTTTTCATCATTCCTTTGGTGTTATTTTTTATTTATTTATTTCATTGTTTATTAAAATTAAAATTATAATAAACTTATACAATAATGGCACTATCAACTAAGGCTATCGGCCTGACCTGTAGTTTTATTTCTTCAGCTTCCTGAGAACTTTGATTTTCTGATTATTCTAAAAATATTTTTAAATTGCAAATACAAACCTTGTTTTCAACTTTTCATTTTTTTAGTGATTTGCTCTAATATTTGCATCAAACTGCATTCTCATTTTTATACCCTCCACCAAAGGATGGGTGTGTATTCACTTTGTCATTCCGTACGTAGCTTACACCTTGAAATATTCATGGGAGACCCCATAATATATATATAATATATATACTCTATATATCGTTACCAAAATATAAAAACCGAAATCGGGACAGAGAGAAAGAATTTTCCCTAAAAAGGACTGAAAATATTCCTAATATTTAGCATATTTAAGTATTTTTGAAAATTTCTGATTTATATGCAATTGAATTTTTTTTGCATTCATTCTTGAAAGCACCAAAAAGTCATAATATGATTTAACGGCTGAAATGGGACAAAAGGGATAAAAATAGTACCGATGATACGACAACAGCTACAAACATGACATTCGGTGTGTATATCCCTCTAATTGCGTAAACACGTAAAATTATGGAAATTTTCGAAATTTGTACTTTTGGTACAAAAAGTGTTAAAAATGGTACCGATGATGCGACAACAGCTACAATCATGAAATTCGGTTTGTACATCCCTCTAATTGCGTAGACACGCAAAATCGAAGGATTTTTCGAAATTCGTACTTTTAAGGGATACAATTGAAAAAGAGGAATAAAAATGGTACCAACCAAACCGTTGAAGTTGATATCATGAAATTCGGTGTGTACATTCATCTGACTGTGAAGATGCGAAATAACAAGGATTTTGTCGAAATTTATACTTTTATGTGGAAAAGTATAAGTATTTTGTATCCATTGGTACCAACCCAACGGTTGCAGCTACAATAACGAAATTCGGTATAATTGTAGAAATCTTCAGATATTTGTGCCTTCAGGATCAAAATGGGATTAAATATGGTTCCGATTCAGCGGCTGTAGCTAGAATCATGATATTCAGCATTTACAATATTTGTAAATATAATATGGCTATGAGCCAATACCATCATCGTCTCAATTTGCCAATTCAATTTTCAAAGTCGCTATTTAAGTACCTCTTGAGATTGCTGATTTTATGTCTTTATTACGTATAATGGAACTAATCATACATATGATTTAATGAAGTGCGAATTTGTTTTACGATTAATATCCCTGTGAGTATTTTTATTATTTAATCCCAGACAATATACAGTTTAAATCAAATAATAATTATATTTCTAACTACTTGGAATATCGCCAAAAAATTCCCGAAATATTTTAAGAAATCCCCACAAAAATCCCCTGTCCCCATTTCATATTTTTTGTTCTTTTGACCATCATAAAATCTTTTTGGTTGGGGACAAATCACCACATCTAAGAAGCCTGCATTCGTAGAATCGATTTTTTAATTTTTCTGGGAAATTACTCATATGGATCTGACAAATTATATCCCAAAATATTATGGGGGGGAATTTTTAGTCGTCGATTTTAGTCATTTTATTTACTACTATAAAATTTTTCAGGTTGACCGGAAACATTACAGCGGGTCCCTGAAAGTTTTGGATATATCTTCAGAAATATATAATGTAGTAAGTAGAGCTTTGGAATTCGTTTAGAACAATTTATTAAGCCACATTTTTACCCTTTACTGTACAGGTCCGCCCTTTTGTAAAAATCCATACGTAGTTCTCTAGCTACTATTATTTATAAGCGAAAACAGTTGAAAAACTTATCATAATTAAAAAAATACAGAAGCTGCGCATCCTGTTAAAACAGAGATGTCGTGGTTAGAACAAGGTAATTTCTTTAAAAAAAATATTCTTGTTAATGATATTATAAAAAATGCGCTTTGTAATAAAAAGTGACGGGAAAATTAGTTTTCCCGGAAAAATCCCTAGATTGCATATTTTCCGGTTTAATATCTTAACAATATCTAGAGCTGCCTTTGGTCTAGGATATAAACCAGATGCGAAAATATTAAAGTCCATATCTAAAAAAGCTTTAACAATCGTAACCGTCTTTGTATTTATACAGCTAGTCAGTAAAGAATATTACAGTCAGCATCTTTAAAGGCGCACAAACTCTAGATTATTTTTAATTCTAAAAGACGCTACCGTGGGAGCGGCCACGTAAACCAAAATTACTTTTAATTAGTACAAAATTAAATCGCGAACAGCTTAATTCTTTGCGTCATTTATAAGTAAAACGCCACACAAAGTTTCTGTAATAAATAGGGTTAGAAATTCGGTGCCATCTGGACACAGCCTGTACAAAAATTTTAGCGAACATAGTTCACTGATTGAGAAATGACCCCTCTTCTTACTTCTGCGATATTTGTGGCTTTTTTGACACTAACTTTTGTGGCTACCAAAATATCCTCAGAGGGGGTAAATACGCTTGCTTTGATCTCAAGGCTCTACTACTAGAGACTGAGAAACAGTTTCAGCATCTTAACCTTCACTTCATCATATTGTAAATAAATTGTTTAACAAATGTTTAAGTAAATTTTTATAGTCTTTGAAGAAAATATAAAATATAATAATTACTTGATCATAGAACATCACATATTTGCAGTCGTCCTTGTTCGATCGAAATTTTCCAAAAAAATATATATATATATTGGGCCAAGAAATCGATCCAAAACATATTTTAAACATTTAAATAAAAAACACATATTTAAAATATATAAATCACCGCCCGCAGTTGCTAAAGCTGATAAACTAGGTACTAAAGCAACTTCGATCCGGTTGATCTTATTTATAAAAACTTATAGAATGACGATTCTCTTAGCCAGAGATCACACTAAACAAATTTTGCTTAGCGGTTAGTAAGCTTTTAAATCTCATCGCTGAATACAATTTTTATTGAAAATATTGAATCATAGCATTAGAAAAGGTACCGGACTAAGACTTTCCATGATGAAAATTCAAACAACACTAGGAAAATATACCATGGTAATTTGAGCTGTCTTAAAATCATTGATATGGAAAATCATATCTTTATGAATTTCTCAAGAAAGCAAGATTTCTAAACTCAGAAAAAATCGATGACAACTATTTTCCATCCAGATTTCCCGAATCTTAATAAGCCCATAATTTTCAAGCCACTTTCACAAAAATATCTATATTTTGCTATCGCAATGGCCATAAATTTGTCCATCCGCCCTATAAACTTGAATCTATCTTTTATCGCACCTAACAGCCAATGAAGTGAATATTAGGCCAATTCCTTTTGTGCTCCATAAATTTGAATCCTATCTTTAAATAAATTGAGTTTATGAACCCAACGAGGCTAATCTTTGCGAACATCTACCCTCAAAATTGCACTTAATGTCAAACTGGGAAATAAACTGTCATTATAGACGTTAATGACTAATCTCTAGTTGGGGCGAGAGCGAGAGAAGGTCAAAGGGTTAACAATGGCATCCGCTTAAACTTAACCCACTTCAGGACTGAAATCATCAATTAAATGTATGTTCCGAAAAAGTTTTATTTGCCGGGGCCATTAGAAAAAAAGCTTAAAATTGTCAATCCTTTTGTTATCGACAACAATTGGATTTCATTTCAATGACATGATGCCGGGCTCTTCCACTCAAACATGCCCAGGCATAGATATCCTTTTGTAATATTCCACTCGCAATAGACTTGTTGGTCATTTTGCTTTTCGTTGTTGTTGTCATGCGGATAAGAGCGTTCAAGTGGGATATGTTAGGATGACCGTACAAAGGCCTAACATTTATTTCCTTTTCTTGTTTTTTTTCCTTGCGGAGAAAGGATATATGTCAACTATTTACAATCGACATTGGTGACCTTCACGTGTTGATGTCCTTTGTCATGTGGATAAGGCAAAACGAAACCGATACCAACACCGAATTATTGTTAAACCGAGAGTAACAGAAACATTTACTTAGCCCAAATGTCAGTTTTAGTTTCTTAAAGCCCGAAACAATAACAACGGTAAGTTTTATTTTTTGAGCGTTAGGAAGTTATCTGGAGGAGGGAAGGACATGGTCGACCTTATATTGCATTAAATGCTTCCACTGTTTGTATTTTTGAAGGGTCATGTTTTAAGCATCTAAATCTCTTCTTTGAGATGAGTTTAGTCGTTATATTAAAGAGATCATCCTGTTATCCTTCTAGACATTTAATTTTCTTCATGAATTTTGTTCTGGTTTAAACTGAATTCACGCAAATTTTCTCTTTCCTTCTTTAATAAACATTCCAAGCCTCTGCATTGTGATAAGCTAATATCATCTCCATTTCCTACCCTTCATTGTTATAGACTTTATGGAAAAAAACTTCTAATACCATCATGTCGGGCTCGAGAAAAAAAATCCAAAAAAAAGTTTCACAATTTTTTTATTGTTACACTGTGAGCTCCAGTTTAAGTTATAACAACAAGTTAATGCCTATTTATATGCAACTCAGACAGTTGAGAGAATATATATACAGCATCAACAACAAAAACAAAAACTACAATAAGCCAACAAAAAAGGACTATTTTCAGAGTTGAGCCATCAACAAAAAAAAAATACCGAAAGTGTGACAAGAACAAAATATAACCCAATAAAGACACACGCAAACACTCGTCGCGTCAAGCGGGATTCAAAGACAAATATTCATAAACCACACGCACACAGTCTGTCATATATGATAGACACAAACGGTACACATTAGGCTGTCCCGTAAAATATAATAATTTTCTAATTGGAGCGTCTCAATAGCACTCCAACAACATTCATTCAGAGATGATATTATTTTCCAAGCATTTTTGTAATGTGTTTTTGTTTCTCTAAACTCGAAAATGATATTAAAATTTGTTTGTGGATTTTTTTTTAATTTTCCATTCCGCTTGTAACACCTTGAAATATCGACCTGAGACCCTATAAAGTATATATATTCTTGATCCTCATAAAATTCTATAATTCCGCCCGTCTGTCTATTAATCTAGCATCTAACCGAAAGGAGATAGGACGTACAAAATTTTCATAAATGCGTCTTATAGTCGTAGATTGGTTGGAATTGCATCTGGGCGAAATCGGTCCAAATGGAAAAAAATTCTACCTCACAAGGACTAAAAATACCCATAATAACCCCTAATATTTTACATTATTTAGACACATTTTTTCACTATGTCTGCTTGTACTTAGATGATAATGGGTATGCGCATTCCCCCTATAACAAAAAGGCGCACCATAAAGTGCTTCTCATTCGTAGGGGGTGATATGGGACCAAAAGGGATAAAAATTGTACCTGTTAAACGGCAACAGCTAGAAATTCGGTGTGTACATTCCTCTAATTGAGTAGATACATAATAAAAGAGTATTTTTTCCAAATTCGTACTTTTCAGGGGTAAAATGGAAAGAGAGGGATAACCAGTAAGGAAAGGCTAAAGTCGGACGGGGCCGACTCTATGATACACTCCACTTTCAATCCGAATACAATTCAATTTGGTGAAAAAGTGAAAACGGGAAGAATTTTTGTATCTTGTAAATGTATGTGTTTGACAAAAAGTTTTATATCGGAAAGGACATTTGTATGAGGATATATTGAAACCTGGAACGAAATAGGTGAAAGATAAAATGTATAGTTTGGCCAAAATCGGTTAAACTTATGGAAGCAACATTTGAATTTGGGCTATATTTAAATCTGAACCGATCTTGAACCACTTTCACCATAGTTTTGTTTATTTAGATTATAAGATGTTGTTCGAAATTTAAAGAAGACAATCTGATACATTATGTGGTTTCTTGAGCGGAAAAAGTCAAATCGGGAGGGAAATTTGTATTGGAGCTATATATAAATCTGAACCGATCTGACCGATATTCACCATGGGTGTTTCTAGTCGAAATATAAGATGTTTTACCAAATCTGAAGACAATCTGATACATCATGTGGTTTCTAGAGCGGAAAAAGTCAAATCGGGAGCGAAATTTGTATGGGAGCTATATATAAATCTGAACCGATCTGTCCGATATTCACCATGGGAGTTTCTAGTGGGAATATAAGATGTTTTACCAAATCTGAAGACAATCTGATACATTATGTGGTCTCTAGAGCGGAAAAAGTCAAATCGGGAGAGAAATTTGTATGGGAGCTATATATAAATCTGAACCGATCTGTCCGATATTCACCATGGGAGTTTCTAGTGGGAATATAAGATGTTTTACCAAATCTGAAGACAATCTGATACATTATGTGATCTCTACAGCGGAAAAAGTCAAATCGGGAGAGAAATTTGTATGGGAGCTATATATAAATCTTAACCGATCTAACACATTTTTACCACAGGTGTTTCTAGTTACAATATAAGATGTTTTGCCAATTTTAAAGAAAATCTGTTGTAATATGTGGTATCTAGAGTGAAAAGAGTCAAATCGGGAGTGAAATTCGTATGGGGGCTATATCTAAATCTGAACCGATTTTCTTCAAATTAAATAGCGTTCGTCCTTATCCCGAAAAACATCGTTGTGCAAAGTTTCATTTGGTTCTGTCAACAATTGCGACCTGTATCGTGATTACAAGAATAGATGGACGGACGGACGGACGGACGGACGGACGGACAGACAGACGGACATTGCTAAATCGAATCAGAAAGTGATTCTAAGACGATAGGTATAATTAACAATGGGTCTATCTCGTTTCCTTTTGGGTGTTACAAACAAATGCACAAAGACATAATACTCTCGTGGAGTGTATAAAAATGGTACCAACCAAACAGCTACACCTAGGACAATGAAATTCGGAGTATATATTCCTCTGATTGCGTAAACACGTAAAAAAAACGGATTTTTCGAAATTCGTACTTATTGGGGTTAAACTGGAAAAATGGGTTAAAAATAGTACCAACCAAATGCCCACAGCTAGATTCATGAAATTCGGAGTATACATTCCTCTGACTACGTAGACAGGAACAATTAAAGTTTTTTTCCAAATTCGTACTTTCAAGGGATATAATGGGTACAGAGGGATAAAAATAGTACCAACTAAACGACTACAGCTAGAATGATGAAATTCGGTGTGTACATCCCTCTAATTGCGTAGACAAGTAAAATAAAGAGCTTTTAAAAAGTCATACTCTTAAGGGGGTATAATAGGAAAAGGGGGATAAAAATGATACCAACGAAGTGGCCGCAGCTAGAATCATGGAATTCGGTGTATACATTTCTCTGACTGCATAGACACGCAAAATAAAAAGATTTTCCAAATTCGTACTTTTTACTTTTACTAAATTTGATCAATCGTGAAGTTAGGTTTTACACTATATACGTGAGTTAATGAGCACTCACTATCTACCAATGTTTGTGGTATTTAAGCTTTTTGAAGGTATAAATATAAGATAATTTATTTTTTTCAATTGACTTGAAGTATTATTTCAATATATATAGTGTAGACGTATTGGTAGCCTTGCCTTATAAACGTGGTTTGAAATAATAAAAATATTATATTTATTTAAAAAATTATTTTTTCAATATTAAGTATTTGTTTTGGTTTGGCTATATTAAAAAATTTATAATTTCCTGTAATTATCGTCTAGTGTTATATTAGATTACAAATATTTTGTTGAAAGACTGAATATAACAGTTTCTAATCTATTTTGTATAAGTTCTAAACATAGATTAATTTGTGTTCAAGTATATATTTTTATTTTTTTTTCTAAAATTTCCAATTGTTGGTATATAAAGTTCGACTCGGCCGAATTTAACGCCGATTTTACTTGATTTTTAGATTATTCATATTTTACTTTTTAAGAGCGAAAATTTGAAGTGGTTGTTAAAGCTAAACTAACACAGATAGAAGCTTACAATTTAAAGTATTTTTAGCACATAACCTCTTCCTTAACTTGAAATGTATATAATATATCGACATCATAGGATGTGAATAAATATATAAAATAATTTCTATAAATTGTATTCTTTTAATCTTTGTTTTATAAATTAGTTAATTATCTCTCTGGTTCAAGTGTAAGATGGACTGTCGGACAGTGTTATATCAGATTTAGATTTTGGCTCTCTAAGTTCAAAAATTAGATTAATTTGTGTTCAAGTATATATTTTTAATTTTTTTTTTAAAATTTCCAATTTTTGTCGCAGTTAATAATACTATTTTTACCCTCAGTTTCGTAATATTATTCCGATTACTTTTACACCAAAAATATTTTTGGACATCCTAATAATCATACCCACACACACGCATATATCCCGCCGTCGAAAGGATGAGGTGAGAATGGCTATGGTCGTACAAGTTAGACAATAAAAAACTTTTATTAATGTCGAAGATCAAGAATTAAGTGAAAATAAACACAACGACATATTTCTTTTTTTATACAAATAGATATAATAGCAAGAATGAGGATGAGGTTTGTTGGTTGGGGGGAGGGAGGTCAATGCCATATATTTGGCATTTTTTGTTATTTAATGGCGTAAAGCATGTGTAGCAAAGTTGTTGTTTTCAGGCTAATATTTTATGAATACTTGTTTTCATAATATAGACTTTGTGTGACACACCCTTCCCCAACTCTATACATATAGAGGTCTATGATACGTTCAGGACATATCATTTTAATATGTTGTCTCACGAAAATAAACTACGAAGTTCCGAAGGATGTTTACCTTTATGAAAAACTTTGTTCTTTATGAAGAGTATATATATTAATAATGGACAAGGAAGTAAAATTTGGTGGGAGGTGAATTTTGTACACTTTCCTACCATGGAGTGCACTTCACTTACAACCGTGTTGTGCATTTTACTCAGAAGGAGCCGGATACAAATATTTTTACCATAAAAAACACGCTAAAAACAGACGAGTTTTATTCACAAAGAAGCGGGTTTCCCGCCGAATAAAATGTCTAGATTTTCTAATTTTATAAGAATGTTTTTGATTGTAAATAAGAGCTAAGTAATTACACTAGAAACTAATAATTTTTAAAAATTCATAATATGGGATAAGCATGTTATTCCAATAAGTGAGTCCAGCGGACTCATTTTGAAATATTTAAGCAACAGAATGGGACAATATTTGTTGGCTGGAGGTGCAAATATTTTGCTAACCATCAAAAGTTCTCGTGGGCCGATTGTTTCCAAACATTGCCATGGTGTAAAAAATAAGAATAAATCTGAATTTATTTTATAATAAGAAAAGCAGTTTGTATCTTAAAGTTAAGTTATTAACCTCATAGAGTTTTAGAGGCATAATTTTTATTTTAAAAATTTTAACCTATCAAAATTAATTGTTCCTGGTGTAATTAGTTAGCATTTTTCTGCAGTCAAAGCAAATTTTTAAATCATGACATTTTATCTAAAAAATACTATGACGCGGGATCTCCGCTTGTTTGTAAATAAACTGAGCATTCTCAGTTCAAGAAAATAGCGTGGACGGAATGTCCAATTTATACTCAAGATTCTTATTAAACAGATAAGTGTTCCTAATAACTTTTCGTTGAAGAAAAATTTAAAGTTTTACTTTTAGTATAAAAAAATAAGCCATTTATTATGTTTAGGGGTTATAGTTTAAAGTAAAGGATAAGTACATCTGCCAAATAAAAAGTTTAGTATTTTTTCCACATCAAAAATTCAAAAAAATACAAAACAAAAATTCAATGTGTTGGTTGCATATTTCGCACACAAATCCTTTTTTATAATAGTTTTCTAATATTTTTTTTAGAAATGACCTACGGAAATCAAGTTGGTATTCTTCGTGAAATAAATGGTGTCATGGGATAGTAACTGCAGCAAATATCTGATAGAGCCATAAGTTGTGAGTGTTACCTTCAAAGGTACCCTTATTGGCTTGTGTTATAAAACGCACACATCCATTATTGTTATGGCCACAAATATAATATAAAACTAACTCATATTTATTTTGAGTCACGATCGATTCATCAAT
Organism: Polietes domitor; assembly: GCA_947397865.1. Lineage (NCBI taxonomy): Eukaryota > Metazoa > Arthropoda > Insecta > Diptera > Muscidae > Polietes > Polietes domitor. The sequence goes on along the minus strand of OX377622.1, from coordinate 137,039,787 downwards.
AAATGTGAGTCATTCCATGCCAAGAAAAAAATGGAAATAAAATTAAAAATATTTTCAGGAGTTATGACCAATTTAACCGTGAAAAAATACAGAAAGGTGTGGTCATTCAATCCCCTGCAACTCCTGAAGTACTTGGCCGATTTCAATGTACTGTACCTTGTTGTGAAGGCAATTCAATTATTTGTATACTGAAATAGCAGTGCTACAGTTTTTTAAGTACTTACAATTTTATTTCCTTTATTTAGATTTTCGAAATGATTACATTAATTAATTTCTTTGAAACTTTAAAGTAGTGTTCTTAGATGTCATTTTTAGTGACTGTATGAGTTTGATTTTTTTTTGCAAAATTTTTTTTATAATATAATAATCTCCTAAAAATTGTGAAAATTAATATTGAAATTATTAATAATTAATATTAAAATTGTAATAAATAAAGTAAAATATAAAATATTTTTTTATTGTTTTCATTTTTTCGTGTTTTTTTTTTTTTTTTTTTTGTGGTCTATAATATATATTTCATTTGAACTGGAATATTGTCCCGGCTTTTTACCATTTTTAATCTACATACATTTTATAGGATGCAAATTTATTTACAAATGTCATGGTCTATCTATAACGTGGATCTTATTCGTTTGTGAGAATCATTTACTTAAATAGTCCGGGTATTTTGTTGAAAATACCCGGATTTTTGTTCGTCAGGCTTTCACAGGCCAGAAATCATGGCTATACCCTTAGCCAGGTAATAAATGTCACTATGAAATTTGTAAATAAATTTTAATTCTTCAGTGATAAGAGTGAAAGAAAGCAATGCCTATTGGAAGAACATTTGTTGACAAATGTAGGATTTTCCAACAAGAGGTGTTATTTTGAATCACCCAGTATTTCGGTAGCTGTCACTTTGAAACTTTTATTCCTTTTGACATTTGACAAGTAGAAACTACGCCATTACTAAAAATGGAACGATACACGCCTCAACAACGCATTGAAATTATTAAAATTCATGAATGAAAGTGATGCGGAATTCCATCGAAAAATCATCTTGACTGATGAGGCCCATTTCCACCGCGGTGGGTACGTCAACAACAAAAATTGTTATTGTTGAGAAGCATCTCCATCCTCATCGTGTGACTGTTTGGTGCGGTTTATGGTCCGGCGGGGTTATTGGGCCTTACTTTTTCGAAAACGAGGTTGGATCAAAAGTTACGGTGAATGGATTGCGCTATCGAGAGATGATTAATGACCTTTTATGGTCGGAGTTGGGTGATATTGATCTGGACAACGTTTACTTTCAACAAGACGGAGCTACGTGCCACACAAGCAACGAAACCATTGCTCTTTTACGGGAAAAGTTTTCGGACCGTGTTATCTCTCGAAGAGGTGAGAGGTGTTGAATCCTTCTGTAAATTTCCACAACATTTCCTTCTTAAAATGTTCCCATGAAATATGAATTTTTGAGATGTTATTTTGAATACCACACAAAACAATCAAAATCCATCTACTATACATGTAAGTGTGTGTTCTCAAGCTATTGGCTGGATGAGACATTCCATTTTTTTAATAATTTTCCCAGTCTGTTCTTTTTTTTTAAATTTAACATTAACATTATAACAAAATAGCTCTTTCAGAATCACCATCAGCAGCCGTCGCATTAACCCAAAAGTTCAGGAATTTAAATATGATTTAATAAAAAGATGGCAAAAGTTTGTCCTGCTTTGTCTTTCTCGTTTATTTGTCGTGCCAAACATTTATTTTGCTGCAGCGGATATGTGAACTGCCAACGGAAGACAGATAAAACGGAAGATTGTTATGGGATTTTGTGTTGCGTGTGTGAGTGTGTGTGTATTCTGGCACTTTGATAATACATTAATGGCTCATTAATATTTGAGGCGAATGTCTTTTTTGGGGGCTACATTGTATTGTACATGCATGCATACATAGCTACATACCTACATACATGTCGGTTAATATCCTTCATTGTGTATATAATCGTTAAGGCTTCTAATTACAATAACTTTAGTTATTATAATTAATGTTATGAACATACAAATACACATACTTGCACATATATATATATATTTATATATGTGTGAGTATAAATATATATTTATGATTATGCCAAAGAAACCATCACCCCATTATGTCACCCATGCCATGAATGCCATCATTATCACACCACACCACACCCGTCACATCACAGCACATCCTGCCGCATCCAAGCAATCATAATACTTGTTAATTAGCTCCTGGAAGTTGAAATCTTTTCCGCTTGAACGTGTTGTAAGCACCACCACATGTGTGTGTGTGTGAGTGTGGAACAAGCGGAACCTGCGTCAGGATGTTTGCCAACAGCTTCTTTGTATTTCTCGGCCGGATATGTTTTGGTTTTTTTTCTCCTTTCCTTTGTTACTCCTTGAGTGAGCTAGAGCTTGAGTGTGAGTGTGTGAAGATTTTTATCATTCTTCACACGCCATTAACTAATATTCAATATTACACACAAGTGCCGGAGTCAGAGCCAGTGCCAGTAGGACTGAAATTATGAATTAAAGATTGCAGTTGTTGTTGGCCGTTGGCTGTTGAGTTGTGCCACCGCGGGGATTTCTCCGGCGCAGTAGTCGTATTTCATTTGCTCTACGTGGTCTTGCAAGTGGC